>VYXF01002844.1:0-35293 GCA_013397295.1 Polioptila caerulea | reverse complement strand
AAAAAAAAAGAAAAATACAAAAAATCTATTTTAATACTGAGGGTTGTAAGGAAATAAAGGGTTCATACAGTTTTAAAATATGGGTTTCAATGAGTATTAATAAACTTTCCAAAATAATATTTATCAGAAAGCCTTTTTTAAATAAATCACAGGTTATTTAAAAATTGCAGAAGCTGAAGAATTTGGTGTGGCATCACCATGTTCAATGCAAGATCAAAAAAGAAAAAGTCTCATATTTTCGAAGAAAAACTTTGTATATTTGACTTGCAAACCCTAACAGGAAAAAATTCCCTGCCACTATCCTTTACTCTGGTAAAATTCAATACTGAAACACAACTCAAGGTTGAATTACTCATGTCACATAAGCTGCAGTTGAGTTGGAAAGCTGATCTGTTGTTATGCAATGATGCTGTTGGGAAATTGTGCTGCTCATAATATGTCATCACCCAACTGAGGTAGGTATGCCAAACCTTGAGTCAGGATTGAGGAGGCAGGAGGTGTAAACAACAATTTATCAACATGGGCAAAAAATAAACATGGTTTATGGTTTCCCAAACCTCAGATGCACTGAGGCGGTCTGGGACAAATTCATCACTGGAAAAAGTAGAAACAGTTCTGAGATCACTGAAGGTGAACTTATTTCCTCAGAAATTTCAGTACCTGTTAATGTCTTCTTAAGCTTCAAGTATCCCCATGTCAAAATGAGCTTAGTTTCTAAAACATCATTAAACATCTCAGCTAAACAGACATTCCATAGATTGCTCATAAAACGCTTTACTTATTTAATTCAGATTACTACATTAAATCTTTTTCTACAATACTATAATGATTTTCACTCCTGCTAAAGCTCCATAAGCTCTGTAGTATGATCTTAAAAGCTCAGTAGTTGTTTGATCAAATAAAAATCTTAACAAGACCATATCTTTAAAACTGTTAAAGTAATTGCTATTTCTAAAATAAGCATTAAAATCTACACTGTGAGTACCAGTAATTTTCAGAGTAATACATTTCAAATTGTATTGAAGGACTTGGTTATAATTTACAGGATATTTTTTATAGTTCTTGCAGAACATACCAATATCTTGCTGACCAGGTTAGAGTACAAAATTGTCCCTTAATCCTATAATATCTGTAGGAAAATATACACATGTATACCAGATCTTATTGTATTATTTTTACTTAGAAACATGATCAAGCTCTAATAATTTAAATATGAGAGGAATACATGGAAAGGTGTTTCAATCAGTACTTCTTCATACATTATTACTTCCTTCTTTTACATTCTCTTTTAATGAAAATCTAGCCCTTTTGTTAATAGCCTGGTCATCATTTTGGATGCAGCTAATCTTCATTAACTGCATCTGAATGAACACTCTAAAATGAGTTATAGCCCTATAAAGTCATACACCCTATAGCATTTTCATCAAAATTGTGCTGGAGTCTATAACTTAATTCCTTGCCATCACTGCCAATATTTCCAATAGAAGATGTTCAAAAGAAGTGTCCATAAACTGGGGTCCTTAATTTAAAGTGGAAATTATTTTAAGGAATTATAAATTCTACTCTAAAATTATGTCTCTCTTGATTGTTTGACATCTAAAAGTTACTGCAGAATGCTTGTTCACGTACTGCACTTACCCGGAGGCTGGAAAATGTCAGTTCCAACACCAAGACACATGCATGTAAACCATCACTTGGATTAATTTTTCCTTACTTCCCAGAGTTCATTGTCAATAAAGACAAAGACAGCAGGTGATTGTAAGTCTCCATTTGTCTTAGCAGGGCAGCAGACAAGAGTTTGGCATGACTCAGCAGGGTTGCCCAAAACATAAAGCCTACTCAATAACTGGTGATATGACTGTTTATTTACCTAAAGAAAAACACGGCTACTTATTTATTTTCAAAAGCAGACTCTCTGCAACTTAGTTCATAAGTTGAAATTATTCCAAAGAAAATTCCAGTTAATTGTGTTTGATAAGTATTTTCACTCCAAAATTCAAAAGTAAAGGATTCAAAATATGAAATGGGTTTGTGAAGCCAAAAAAATACACAGACATGGTGGTTGCTCTAATGTTGTCAGTATGGTTCAGCTGGAATTCCTAGGTATAGTCCATTGCTGTGCTACAGTGAGTCTCTTGCTGTCATGCACTAATAATACAATATTTGGTGAGGAGAAAAAAACCTTTTGAGTCAACAAAATTTTACAAGACCTCTTGTTTTGAGGGGTTTTTGTTTGCTTGCTTTTGGTTTTGTCTTGTGTGTCAAAGTTCCGCAAAACTGTTAAAGTTCAAACATACTTCTGACTCCCCTATTCATGTTTGAATATTCCTAGTTATCCCAAGTCATCAAAACAAAATTTTCCTCTCTGCAAATCTTTGTGATGTAACCTCACAAACCAGGAATGCATAGCTTCTGCAGAAATTGCTGGAAATCCTGGGCACTTGAACAAGTTTCACAGATCTACCTTCACTTTGGACAGGGGAAATCTACTGCTAAGCACTGTGAAGCTGCACTTAGGTTAAGTCAGGTTAAAAATATGTATTACTTTCAATTTCTGCCACAGAATGAGACAGCCCAGTGACAAATCTTCAGATTTAAGAGAAAAAGGAAACTGTGCTGACCTGCTTTTCCCCAAGATCAGATCCAAAAGATGTCTCTCTCTATATTCATCTGACTTGCTGTGGACATTTGGATCACTCATTTCATCAGAACTTCTGATATCTGAATATATCTCGTCTCAGGTTGAAGTCATGAGGTAAACTCCACCTCTGCCAAAATACACTATCATTTGAGAGAAACCATTTCCTGGAGTCCTGAAGGGTTTCCATTTATATTGTTTGGGTTTTTTTCATATTGTCCCTTATTAGAAACTTACTTAGCAAGTGATTCTAACAGTTCTCCTTTCAGAAATTTCTGCCTTTGAGAAGTGCAGGTTCTATTGGGCACTAACCTCTGGTAGTAGACAAAACCTGCTTAATAATTGACTTTCCTACAAACAGCCCCTCCATTCAAGCAAAACAGCAACTTCTCTCTCTTCCCTGTGCCTTGGTGGGTGTGAAGTTCAGTCTCATCTTTCGTATCATGCCTTATTTTTACAAAAGTATTTGATATAATAATCTAAATTTAATTAACTAAATTAAATAAATTATTGCACTTATCTCTTTATCCAGCCAAGTCTTATTAAAAAATCACACATAATATTTGAACAGATAACAAAATAAGTAGGCCAATAAACACTTGATATCCTTTTCTCCTATAGTAGTTTCATACCCTTGCTGTTCTCCTGGGTCCAGTGAGCAGTTTGATCCCAGTAAGATGCTTATGGCAACTGATATTTTGCTTAAAAGGTTTACCCCCAGTTCTGGGGGATATCCCAGATGTATCAGCCACCCTAGGTTGTATTCCCACTTGTGAACAGCTCCAGCTTCCACAGTTAGAACTTCAGATGGATAATAACCTTCCCTCATGTGTCCCTTTTCTTAAGGAATAAGCCAAAATGCACATTAGTTTTCAATTACAGCTTTATAAAATAAAGGTTGAGCCTGAGGAAAATTCAAATTAAATATTGGCCAAGGTTGAGGGTTTTTTTGTTAGGTGGGAGTTTTCATAATTTTAATTTGCTAAAAAAAAAGAATTGTTGAAGATAGCATATTTTCCTTCTCTGCATAGGCATCTTAGGCTGTAAAAAAAATACTTTGCTTTTAAACAATTGAATCATATAATTCCAGATTTTGAAGTATTTTTCTCCTATGTTCTCTAGAAGATACACTTATGAGGACTGTTTATTTATAGCATAAATTTTGAAGTCAATCTAAAATTTTACTAAACACTTCATAATATTGCCATAAAATTTAAAATAAACAACAAAAAAACAAAACCAAAATAAAAACAAAACAAAAGTAAACAAACAACAAAAACACAAACACAAAGCAAAACAAAACATCGAAAAGCCCCACAATATGAAGGTGTTTCCAATGTGTTTTCAATTATCATGTCTGAAAGTCTTAATAAAGTTGTACTCCTAGGAAAGAATTAGATCTCAGGATAACAAACACCACTGTGGTTATCATCAATACTAATAGAAATTCCTTAACTTTAACAAGGTTATATCTACTTGCAGCAGGACTGAACTTAGAAAATTAAACTAGATCACCTACACTAAAACTTGACTTTGTTACTTCTCAGGTTAGCAGTGAAGAACCAAGAAAATGCTGAAATTTGAAAAAGTTTCATATAGCTTTCAGAGTAGAGTTCCACTTAAATCTAGATCCTGAAAGTTCATTTTGTGAACTACCGTGGATAACTTCTTTATTGAGAACTTGCCACAAAAGCTAGTGTGATTTTTATCATAAACCTCTACATCACATGCAATGAAAAATTTTAGAATAAATTATGCCTTCACGAAGGGAAACACTATTAAAAATAAAATTTTTGTAATGAACATCAGGAAAAGCCACATTAGAGGAATTGATGTATAATTACCATGATAAGCAAATTTCATATGTGACCATTACTTTTAATTTGTGGAAATGGAATGGACATTTCTGTTTCAAATGGAAAATTTTAGTGACAACATTTAATTTTATATAAGAATCTAAATTCATACTTTGAAGTAAAGACAGATGGGAGGAAGACAAGTGTTAGAAGCTGTGTAACCAAGAACATCTGTGCTATGCTAATGCATAAGGTGAAAAAATACTAAGAATTCTTGATTTATTGGCATTGATCACAAACACATTTTTTTTCTGTCAGACTCTCTCTGGGGATCACTGGAAAAAAATTTACTTATAAGTGTTTCATAACATAGAACATTTATGTAAACCTGTATCAATTACTAAAGCATGAATACATTAATTTTTCTGCCTGACCCTTTAGTGTTGAAAATGGGAGTAAAATACATAGGTAATTGACATGAAATATTCCATCAAATGTGGCCCAAACCTGATTTTTTTTTTTTTTTCAATAAATGGAAAGTTCATAATGGACACTTATAGGAAAAGTCACAGTAGAAGAAAAGTAAAATGGTATTCTGCAAAGAACTGTTTGAAGTTAGATAGACAACAGTCTGACAAAGGCTTGTTTTAAGAAAGATTGCTTCATAAATTGTTTTATTTCTTTTATCAGCGTGATGGTCTAGCTGGTGACGGCTTTGATTTATTTGTAATTGTGACCTTTCAGACTGAAGAATGTTGCTCTATGGGGGTATGAGAAATAGATCTAAAATATGAAAATATTATTTTCAATATTTTACTTTTTAATAGTACTTCAGTTTTTGTTAAATACTGCAGCAAATTTTGAAAATTCTTTTCCTTCTGAAAATTGAATAAATTATTGTCATTTTTAAATATCATCTATGTATTTAAATCTCTCTGAAAGAAAGTAACACAGATATATACACTGTGACCTTAATAAAGACATTAAAAAAACATTTTTGGTGTGCAAGTGGGTCCCATCACAATAAAACATAAACACTAGAGATTGACAACATCCTTTCTAATCATGCAATTTATTTAGGCCTTGTCATTAATTGTTTTATAATGTTTCAATTTTTTGTTGTTGGCATGACTATTTTAGATAGTGATGTAGTGTTGAATCCTATAATTCTGACATTACCTGACTAAAATCCGTAATGGCTGCCATTTTGATGACAAGAATGTCTCTTTCTTTCTTTGTCAGTGCGAATATGGCTTTAGTTTGGGTTTTGGTAGGGTTTGAGGACTGGCTTGGGGTGGGGGGGATTTGTGTTTTTGATTTTGGGGTTTTGACAGCTGTTTAACAGACAATAATTAAATAATAGTATCTCAGAGGGCAAGACTGAAACAATGAAAATGTCAGTGATCAGCAAAACTTTTTTCTCCTGCTGGAAGCAGGCATTCAAGACACATTTTGACCACATTTGAATTTAATTCTGAAACACTATGAAGATCTTTAAAAATCTAATGGAGTTTGGAAAAAAAAATAAAGGAAGTCATTATTTTGATGGTATTAACTGGTTTTTTACATAGCAACAAGGTCAGCATTGTACAATACAATAATTTCAATATGAGTACATTACCCTTCTGCCTCTTTATATTTTTATTTATTATTTTAGTACCTAAAGCACCTTTCTTTATCAAAACATAAATTTGCATAATTTAATTTTCATTATATCTTTGTTGTTGGATTGCTTCTTTGTCTTATGAATTGCAAATAAAAATAGTCTAAAAAAATTTTGTATGGTACTCTTCATAAAAGAGAAAACTTATATTTCATTCAAATAGAAAATATTCAAAATGTAGGTTGAAAGACTTACTGTCAAGACGTATTCTTCCTTTTCTTGTGAACCAACAATGTCATTAACACTTTGAGTTTAGCTCTTGCCAATCCTGTAATTTAACTGCTGTCATCTATATCATCAAAATTATCAAAGACAATTCAACGTGACATCAAGTCCACAAGAATAAGGAACTTCACAGAACTTTACCTATCAGCTAGACTTTGCAATATCTATCCATAATTTTTATTTTCTTATAATAAAAATTATCTTAATAAGTGATTACTTAATATGTATATATACTTAGATATTATATTGAATAAGTAAGCATTGCAAAATAAAAAAAATTATCTGGTTTAATACCATGAAATTGAAGTGATGGAACAGACATTCCCACAACTCAGGGATAGAATTCAGCTTTTTGTGTCCCCTGAAAAATTGCTTCCTTCTTTTTTGGTTTTTTTTTCCCCCTTTAAAATTGAATAAACAAATAACATTAGAAAGTTAGCTTTTCATTGTTGTGGTCTGTTTTTTCCAGCAATAAAATGTCATTTATTGTAGGGCTTGGTAAAATTTGATCCCATACCTTGGTTTGAGACATAGGATTGGATTAGATGTTATCAATCTTGAGTTTGTCACCAAAGCCCCTATGAAGGGTAAGATAATAGAAGATTGAATGAAGCTATACATTAAAAAAACCCAACCCTTCATAAAACCAACAAAAAAGTTCTCCACATAACAGGTATACAGAGATAAAATAGCCAAAGTAGATCAGAGCTGTTGCAAGCTATATAAAATAATATTTTTTTTTCTCTTACCATTTTTGAGGCCTCTGCTGGCACACTGTGCCCTGGACACTGCTAAGCCAGTACAGAAATGAACCAGCAGGAGAAGGTTTAGAAGAAGGTGAGAATAATCAACGTTCTTGGGTTTTAGACTGCCCAGAAAAAGATTGGAATGTAAATCCTAAAAATCTATATAAAATAATAACAAAGGGGAAGAATGTAAGTCTCAAAATTATATGTTAGCACTTCTGAACTTGGTCTCTATGCTCTGTACAGGTGTTTTGTGGCAATATGCTTTCAGAAAAAAATACAAAAGAAGAAAAAATATGTGACTTCTCAGGTTATAGAAACTATGTTTAAATCTATGAGAAAGCAGATAAAAGCTGGCCTGTTAAGATAGTAGGGGAAGAAAGGAACAGGTTATTTTGTAGTGATATGGATTTATTGTGAGCAATATCTGTAGTGTATGTATCTTTCTGATATGCCAGAGAGGTGCTGCCCACATTTTGAGGAAACTTCATCTGCACTGTGCAAAGCTCTTTTGATTTATAATTTTCTGTCTCTTAATTTTCTGTATAATAGCACCATATATGTTTTTAGAACTTGTGTCCACAAACGCTCTTATAACTGGATCTCTGTAGAACACTATTATTTTTCCCTCTTATTTGTGATCAACTCCCTTTAACTATTTTGCGTTCCAATCTTGATCCTATGTGTGACATACATTCCTATTCAAAAATAGCTTTATCCAGAGTAGGACCACTAAAAATTGTATTGTTGAATAATATAAAATTTGTGAATCAGAATATTAAGCTGGTCTAGCTGTATAATTAAACTTTTTCTTGTGCATCTGACAGCTCAGCCTCTCTGAGGAGGTAGGCACATAGTTTATACTTCCACCTTCAAATCCTGTTTTCAGCAAAGCATGCAAAACCTATTAACTTTTCAGAGTTTGCTTTGTCATTCCCTCCATCCAATTTAAATTGATAATGGTTTCAAATCATCAATCCTTCATCAAGCTCATAAATGGGAGAGAGTAGATATTTAAAAAGATTAGGAGTCAGACTATTTATGGTCCTACCATCTTTTAAATCCTCTTGAATAATTGGGTGGGAAGTATAGACACCTAGGAGGAGCCGGATCACCTAACACGGCATAGGCTCCTCATTGCGTGTTGGTTTTATAGGAAACCCTTTGTCCACAAATTTGTTTTACATCACTGATATTTAACATCTATTTCAGTAAATAAAATTTTAAATACTGATATTAATATGCATAATATGATATATTAAAATATTCTTGTCTGTCAGAATATTTGAACTGAATACTGTCAAAGACTTGTCTGTTAAATGCTGTGAAAACTTTTTGAAAACCAATAAATACTCTGATTCAAGATTAAATATTGACATGGAAAATCTTTGCTGGTTATGAATTTAAATTGAAACAAAGTCAATAAGAATTTTCTGTGTGACAATTCAATGATCTGTAAGTATATGAACTGTCTGATGAAGCTGTGCCATGTCTGGGGTTATCAGCCCCAAAAAAGAGTGGGATTGCAGACCTTAAATGTTACCTTTCCCAGAATATGTCAAATTCTCTTACATAGTTAATGCTGTTGAATTTACGTTGAAAAACAGATGAATAAAATATTTTAGTTAAATTTAATCAAGCTGAAATAACTCTAATCAGATTGCTATGAAGTATAGTTATATTTTCCTGAGAGTAGTTTTATAAATTACTGCAAAATTCAGGTCCCTCTGGAATTTCCATCCACTGTAAATTCCCTGGGGAAAAAACTACTTGAGAAGACACTTCACATATGATAAAAAATTACATCGATCTACAATGTGTTCAACTCCTCATGCATTCTTCTGAATAGATTTCAAAGAATTAAAGATAAGCTACTAAAAGCAGTAATTTGTAACCGTGTAAAAAAACAACAAAAGGTTACCATGATCCAGCTAGAGCTGTGAAAAATGGTCTCGCTCATGAATTTTGGGTAGATTTCTGCTAAAATATATAAACTGAAAAAAAAAAGTATTCTGCGCTTACCTGCAAAACCAAAAAAAAGGTCTGATCAGTGTCACTTCAGTGGGTTCTGGCAACCATTTTATTGTTAATTTCTCTATTGTGATGTAGAAATATTCCTCATAATACTTGTTGTGAAGCAGTTCTGAATGTCATATAAATTAACATTGTTATCAAACCTTGGCTCTTCTGTACCAAATTTATCCCATTTTGTCTTTTTTTTTTTTTTTTTAATAGAGATATTAGAATAGGCCATCTATTATCAAATGTAAATTACTATTTGGGTACATAAACTTCTTTTCCCACAGGTATGAAAATTCCTGTGAAAAGTTAGAGGTAGCTAGAAAATATACTCATTTATGGCCCAAACTGTAGCTGTTGGGTAGAAACATACACCATGGCTGCTGTGACAGCAGACAAAATTATTCCTAGAATAGAAATGAAACCACTGTGCCCATTAGGGTTTATAGAGCTTTTAGAGAAAGCTAAGGAGACTTAAGTATTTTTATCCTTTCACATCAGAGTAAAGACCAAGAATTTTGCTTCAATTCTGTGGAAAACAGGAAAAGACTGTCACCATTTACTGTAATTATTATCAATAAGTTATGGTATTCATGTGGAATGTAGCAGACCTCAAGTGAAGTTTTCCTTTAGTTTAGACAAGAGTCTGTAATTTATGTCTCCATTTCCCAATGGAGATTTGTATTCCCAGGTTAGCAGATGAAGGACTACAGGTAATTACCTCCAACTTCAACTGCATTTAAATAAATTACTCATCTTAGTCACACTGCTGAAAAGAAACTTTGTACCAATTTGAAATTCTTAGTCTGAAAAAAAGAATTTCATGGAAATCAATGTGTAAAGCCTTGGTGCAAAGATGTCTCTTGTAGGAGCATGGTACAAAAAAAATTGTAATATACTCTAATTCATAACGCATACCCTAAAAGTAGAGAGTTGAAGCAAAACTTTCAAAGAAGCTACAAATAGTATAGAAGGAAAGAAGAGGATAAGAATGTTTTATTCCTGAAGGTTATCAAAAGGCATTAGTAGAATTCCTTGTCAGCTAATGCTGAACTTGCTGCAAGATTTGGCTAATTACTATTGGCAATGAAACAAAACAAAAAAAAAAAAACAAACCAACAAAACACAACATTAAAAAACAAAGGTAGGAAAAAACTCCAAAACAACAAAAAAATCACTTTACTTAAAAGTTAAGTTTCCGAGGATCTCTAAAACTAGATAGAGAATTGAATGCAATTTTTATTTTTAATTTTTATTTTCCTTTTTTATGAAGAAAACAAAAACAGACAATATAGATATGTTATCCAAAAGTAAACAGCAATTCATGTCAAGAAGATTTTAGACTTTGAGTAAAAGCATATGGGAGCACAGGCTTAATCATTTATAGTGAAATGTTTCCCTTTCTTACACGAACAAATATATGACACTGTTTGTAATATTTTATTCAAGGTACTACCAAGCAATTCTTTTCCAAACATCAAATGTACACTTACTACAAAATATACACCAAAAAAGAAAATCTAACAACAGAGTAAATCTTTGTGATTGCTTCCATAGTGGTAATCAAGCAATTTGTCCAACAGCTTGAGGCAGATGCTTAATAAAGTACTTATTTCAGAGTATATAACTGTTAATTGGAGTTTACTGACTCTGGGAAGAAATATTGACTCTAGTGGCGTTTTATCCTTTTGCAAGAAGAAAATATATTCTAAACCTAGTAGCAACATAAGTCACAGTGTTTTGTTTAATGTAAGGATTTTACCCCAAACTAATACACTACTAGCACAATTAGAAAGAATAGACTCTGAAGTTATTGTGCTAATTGAGATTGTGTTTTTCAAGTAACACTTGAGTTGGTCTGCTTTCAAGTCCAGGATAGTATAAAACTTGGAATAACAATAAAAACGAAACATAGGGAGTACAGGTTAGGACTGCTGGCTGTGAGTGCAAGAATGGTGATTTTTCATTGTATATTACTTGTCTAAGGAAAGTATTATTACATGGGATTATTCTTCCACAGGTGCAAGACCCTGCACTTGCCTCTATTACATTTCAGACATTTCAGACATCTCTTCAACCTGTTGAGGCCCATCTAAAGGTCTGCACAGCACTCTGGGGTATTGATTGCTCCTTCTAGCTTTGTGTCATCAGAAAACATGCTGAGGAGATGTCTGTCCCTTCATCCAAGTCATTGAGAAATAAGCTAAACAATACTGGGTGCAGTATTGAACCTTAGGGCATACCACTAGTGACAGGCCTTGAACAAAATACTGGTATAGGCCCTGCCTGTATTTCATTCCTAACATTGTATAACTAATCTTTCTTCATATAGCTGTAGTGTGAAATCATGTTTCTTGCAGATGGCTGTCAGGTATTACACGATTATACATATACATGCTTTTTTCCACCCAGTCCTATCATGCTTATGCATTAGTAGTCCCAGCTGAGCTAAACGTCATCAATTGCTGCAAGAGCATTCAGAAAAATTTGTTAAATCTACTGTTTGGAGTTTCTCTCAAGGAAAGAAAATTAAAGTCCAAAGCTCTCAAGCTTTTGTCAATAAAGTTTATATTCTTAAGGTTGTGTTATTGTAGCAATAGTAATATTTTATCACTTACCTTCAAACACTGAGTTCTACTAAAGGTGACACCATGGTGTATAAAGCACCAAGGCACAGCAGATTCTAAAATGCAGCACTTATTCTGTCTGGAAATAATAGAATGTGGTAATGGTCATTTCTCTTTTTTTAGTAGGAATTGTAGAGTGTTGTTCTGTGTTATTTTCTCAACAGTGAGAGAGCCAATTTATTTTGTTACTTACAGCACAGTAATTGCATGTCATGAATACGATGCTTCACATGTAGATTACCTTGAGATTTGAATGGTAATAAAATGAAAAAATATCCAACACCAGGATAGTGAAAATGAAGCTGTGTTTTCATTTTCAAAGCAAATAACGCTGAATTAAACTCTTGCACACTGTACTCAATGCAACAGTAAGTGCCATATATGAGAATTTTCTACTCCTGAGCACCTGGCTGTATACCTGCACTGGATAACCTGCCAGAGGTGCCAGAATCTTTGCAGTGAAATAGGTAAATAAAGTATTTTTTTGAGATTACTGAAGCTTTGTGGTATCTACAAGGGCATAGAGAAATGGAAAACAGCTTGATTACTGTAATTTACAGTACTTGCATTGTTTTTCTTGTCTCAAAAAACAACAGTATATTTTATATGTTTCAAATATGTATGATATCTGAAAGCATTGTGTACTCATACAGAATCTAAAGCACCCATGTGCCTTTCAGAAAACCATTGTAAATCCCACAAATAACCAAACCACTCTAATTTACTGGTGCATGGCTGGTGTTGACAGCTGCCCAACAGAGAGATCAACAATATGATTTTGCTGCTACCTCCTAGCATGGAGTATGAGCAATAGCTTCTGTATAGATTCTGTATCTATTTTCTGGGTGGGAAAAGCCGCCATGTCACCCACTTCAGGTGGTCCCTCGAAAAGAATTCTTGGCCCTGGTAGGTTCAGTGTTTTCTCAGTGAATAAGCTGCCATTTCATTCACTTCTACCCCAGGCTGACATCCTGGCCAACATCCCTTTATGCCAGACTAGGAAACCTCTTTTCCAGAGGGCAGATGTCCAAGTCTCTTTAGCTCTCGTTTTCTAAGGGGTCTTCTTCCTGGTTTTTCTGTCTTTCTGTTGACTCCTATACCCAAAATGGCATTGAAGTTGTCTTGGAAATAAGTTAATTACCTTTTTATGCCATTAAAAAAACCAACATGCAATGTGCAAAGTCAACATGTCTATCATTAAGTTGAATGTTCCACTTTTTGTTTTGTTTCCAGCCTTCTAAAGTGATGCTTTCTTCAATAAAACATGAAGAAGCTTAAAGTAGAGAAAAAAAACCCCAACATAATTTGTTTTACCTGCATGCAACATAGAATTTCTTTTTAAGGGACAAATAAACATTTGATGTCTAACAGCCTCAGATTGTTCTGCTACATGTTTAAACTGGTTTGGTTATAGATTATTTAAATGATCAGTGTTGAGATATAAATAATTATGTAATGATCATTTATGAACACAGTAAATTACAGGGAAAATTTCTTTTTAAAGGAAATGGAGGGCAAAGAGTTTTGCTTATTTATTTTCTTCCTTGTCCCCTTGCTTCCACAAGCTTTTTCACTTTTTTTTTTGCCACTTGACTGCATGCAAGATCAGACTGAATGAGAGACAGATAAGAGATGACAGAGAAAGCATTCAAAACCAAATAATGCAATAATCTGATAGTGTCAGGAAAGGAGATGCTACCAATGCAGAAAATATGCTGTAAATAATAATTTTTCTCTGTAATTTCAACCTATACTAAAGAACTAATAAATATTAAAAGGATATGAGGTGGGAGAAATATGAAAAAATAAGAATACTTCTATGGTTCAACAAATTGTTTAAATTGAAATTATGTCCCATCTCATCAGTTAGGCCATGATTTAATTCACTGACTAAAATGCTCCATTATAAGATTTATCAATAAATTGACTATTATTGTCATGAGCATATGTGCTTACTTTTAATTGAATTGCTGGACAAACTAATACATGAACCTAAGTAAAAAAAAGTAATTATTATGTTTTTTGAAATTTTGATTGGAAAAATACCAAACTTTCTTCATACAACTCACATTTTCCCACCCAATAAAACCTTCAAAAACAATTTTTAAAAACACAGACATACAAAAAAACCCAACCAAACAAACCTCAACAAAACCAAAACCCTGTAATGTTGTTGCATAAGAGTTTGATAGACTGTGATGGGTTGTGAATAAGTATTATTTCAACATGGTTTCATTTACATGGTCATTTTATTCCAGTGCAAGAGACATATAAGAAGGTAGAACTGCAGTGGATATGGGTATAATAATACAGTTGTTTTCTAATTTAGAAATGTTTGCCTTCATTGCCTTATGTTCCTCTTTGTTTTGATTAATTAGCTAATACTTTCAAGTAAGCAAGCCATAAATACAGACTTAGCATAAAATCTTTCTGTGAAAACCCTCCCTAAAACTGCAGATAGGTGGGACAAGGTCACCCACGAGAAATTCCTTCCCAGGAGGTCCATACTACTATAGCCTCAGAAAGAACCACATTTATTTTGGACATAAAATAGGATCTAATTACCCTACTGGAATAACTTTGGAAATCAAAGCTGGGTAAAGCATGGAGCTTTAAATACTTCTACCTTACTTCAAGTTTTGCATGCTACTTGCATAATTGGCTTGGCACTTGTGGCCTGTACTATGCAGTAATTATGCTAATCAGCTGTGATAGTAGGTTCTGTGGAGCCATCTATTTTTTTACTATCAATTCTCAGTTGTAAATGTCACACAATGCACTCACCTATTAACACCCCCAGAGCTCCTGACTTTACCATCAGTAATACCCATCAGTAATTAATCAGTAAAAAAACAACAGGCAGAGGTTTAATTTAAAGGTCTTCAAATTAACAAAGGGAAGGACAGAACAAACACACCCTCTATTTTTTTTTAATCAGTGTTGCATTGGGGTTTTTTGCTGTTGCAGATTCTTATAATTAATAAATAGACAATTAGTTTCCCATTCAAGCACAAGCACATGTAAGAATCACACAACTATCTGTATTCGAAAGGGAAGGAGTGAGCAAACCATTTTAACAGATAACCATTACATCCATTCAGCTTTCACATTCCAGGAAATATGCTGCACTGCAAAGTGCATTTTCTAGCATTCTGACAAGGAAACACCATGGATTCACTATTATTTGACTTAGTTATTCAGTAGTAACCAACAACAGAATATGCCAGTCAATGCCTGGAGTGAAGGTTAAGGTCTCTTCTGTGTGAGTACTGTCAGGTTTCACTTCTCTTTCTTGATTGAATAACTATAACAATTGAAAATAAAAGCAGTGGGGTTGCATGGGCATAATAAAAGTATAAGATAGCAAAAATAGTCTTGAAAGCTTTGGATATTCCCATAAAGGTTTTTAACAGATGTCCTAGTGTTGCTTTTAAAAAGGTTCTTGATGAAATCTACTAAACACCATTATTTATAACATTTAAATACAGTTGGATAGTCCCCTCAGGGATGCATTTTGACTACTGAAGTGCAACAATATATGTTGCAGCATGTACTTCTAAACATCAGGCCTGACAGCTTGACAATAAAACAAGCACAATATTTAAGTGTTTCATATTCCAGAGGGATAGGATGAGCTGCTTTCAAAACTCAATGTTCTTGTTCCATTGCAAAATATGTCCATGCATCCATGCATAAGCAAAGGCAGACAATAAGTACTCAGTCTCAACTGAGCACTGTTATCCTAAGAATTTTTCTCTTTCAAATTTCTCTCTCTCTTCCAGACTGAGTAAAGCCCTTTGTAGAGGCTTAGATTCCTTTGCAGCTTGCATTATATCTGCATGGTCTTTGAAGATTGACCCACATCTGCTGCTTGGACTTTACAGTAAGGAGCTGAATGTCAGCTCTGATGCAAGGGCACCATGCCTTGGATAAGTACCATAATCTCTGCTGGGACCACAGTAGGTGTGACTTGGAGCTGGTGGGCACCTAGGCAAAGGAAAGGAAAGATGGAGCAAGGGCAGGTGTGTCTGCCAAGTACAGTGGTGGAAAACATGTGGGCTAAAAGTTAGTTGGTCCAGATTGATACCTCAAAATTTAAAAATGCATGAGTTTAAAAATGTCAGCCAAAATTGGGGCTGTGGCCCACATTCAAACAATATTTCAGTATAATTTTTTTATCTGCCATCAGCCAGGAGCATATAAATTTTACATACTGATTTTAGGCAAGTAGCCTCAATAATTTAATCAGTGTTATTTGGGGAAGACTGCCTTTTCAAATCTAAGTTATTCTGATTTTTCTACATATCCCCAAGAAGAGAAAATAGCTTTACTATGGCTTTTCTATCTTGCAGATTCATAGAACCATGGAATGGCTTGCGCGGAAATGGACTTCAAAGATCTCATTCCAGCCTCCTTGCTTCTAGCAGGGATGCCATCCACTTGATCAGATTTCCCAGGGCCACATCCAAACTTGTCTTGAACACTTCCTCATCACCCTCACTGGGAAAAATTTCTTCCCAATATCTAATCCTAATCTAATCCTAATCTATATTTCAAGCAATTCCCTCTTGTCCTGTCTCTACATGTCCTTGTAAAAAGTCCCTCTCTGGCTGTCTTGTCCTCCCTCTTTATGTACTGTAAGATGCTTTAAGGACTCTCTGGAGCCTTTTATTCTCAGGCTGAGCAGCCCCTATATGACTAATTAGTTGTGAGGTGATCTGGTGTAGTTTTGCAATAGAAAGAAATATTCCATAGAAGTGAATAACCTGTGCATCCAATGCAAGAAGTATATACAGAAGAAATTAAAAGCATAGTAAAATTTGTCACATAAGAGGTTAAAATAATTTTTAAAAAATCAGAAGGTGATTGCAATAAACTTTCAAAGAACTCAGGATGGGGGTAAATGCTGATCTTAGATAAAATATCTTGAATTATGCTAAAGTTTTTCTAGATTGGCTACATCTTTAATGTCTCTGTTGCCAAGATCTTGCCTTTAAGAGAAAGGGATAAATGAAAAAAGATATATGACTTAAAAAATTCAGGTGACGATGGGAAAACTGTTACAATCAAAAATAGATCAAGAATTGAGAATAGGTTTTTAATGGAGGCCATCTTACCTATTAGTATTCAGACTATGGCATAAAATACAATATTAACTTATGGCAATAGAATGTCAGTGGTATATCTCACGGTAAATTTAAATGACATACTACTCTAAGGCTGTAGAGCATGAATTTGAGTCATGTGAATATAAATCACAAAAACATGTTAAAGTTACCATAATTTCAGATATAGAATACCAAACTAGACTGCATATTCTATACAAAAAGGACTTCCTATTTCCTTTTCTCATTTCAAATCTATATAAAATGAAAGATTTAGATATTTCTCCTGCTTTGTTCTAAAAGGAGGTACAGACCTGAAAGAAACATTCTAATTTCCATTTTATAGGAGTAACTATATCAAGAAATAAGCTTCAGATAAGGAGGAGTGGGTTTGTGATGGGACAAAAAAGGTGATCTGGGAAGAAGACACTTCTGGACAAGATGGTCTGGGGGAGAACAACCCTTTTCTGAAAGGTTCCGCACAGACATGGCACACAGTTCTGGACTTATCACTTTAAAAATGCTGACATACATTTGAAACACAAGTTCACATGGGGATAAAATAGAAGTTCTATCAAGAAAAATCTGCAGACCTGAATATTCCCTAGTCAGATGAGCAGCTTTTACCACATCTGTGAGTATTGTACTAACAGAGCTGGAGTCCCAAAGGAAATGTAACAGAAGTTTAGCAGCAGATATGACAAGTTGAGACTACAAGAAAAAATATGGTGATCTAAAATTATATTGGACGATGATGGTATCTACTTATTTAAAGGCAAGAATATGCTGGGTGATTCTTTGAGATTTTTGAAATTATGAGTCCAGTCTTTTGAAGAGATGAGAATTCATTGCTTCACACTGTCTGCATGTGGAGGCTCTTGCCAGTCAGTCCAAAATTAAAACATATATCCAGAAATTTTATGGAAATTAATTAAATTAAAATTTAATTCATATGATGTTAAATCAAACCTTAAAATAAAACTGAGAGGTCTCTTATATTTGTAAAGACTAATAAGAGGGAAAAAGAATAAGCATTGATCATCTGTCTTTTTGAAGAACTGTAGCAGCCAGTGGTTTATTACTGATGGTACTTCATCTCACAGCCAGACTCAGGTGAAATGCCATATGACCACTGATAAAAAATAAGACAGCTAAGAGTGTTCCATTTTCTTTCAAGTTATGTTAATTATTCAAAGAGTTGACAATTAAACCAGATGTCTTGAATACAAAGAACGCCTAATGACCAAGATAACTACACTTTAACAGCCACAGAAAATTACAAGACTTGAGTATAAGTACCCATAACCCATCTGTAAACCAAAAATTGGTAAGCAGACTATGTTTGTACATAGAGCAATCAAGTTTATTTAATGATTTATTCTTTACAGTGAATTTTCTGTATGGCAGAGATACTTTAGTCTGTAGAATCATTTCCGCTTTACAAAGATTGTAAATGCTGCGTGGCAATATTCAGAACAGAATATTAAAAATACACTCATGGATGGCTGTGTATCAAGGAGTTTATATTTGCAAGTTTACATGACTAGTCATATCAGAACAGGCTTTTGTATTCCCACAGAATATCTGTAACACATTCTGCACTACATCTGGGAGTACCTTCCAAAAAGTTTTACGTACATTTCAATGGAAGTTTTGCATCCTTCTGCTGTCCTGCATTATGAGACAGGTCTCTTATGTACTGAGAGATGGAATTTCTTGGGATACACAAGAGGATAAAGGTCAGCCCAATCTCATTGTCTGGAATATTCTTCTTATTCTTTTATCTCCATTCTGATATACCATATGTATAAGGCTATCTGGTTTTCATTGAAGGACAAATTCTTCAGTAAACATGTAGCATACTAAGCATTGTCCAAGATAATATCTGATATTATGTGTTACCGTTGACAAATACAGCATTATAAAGATTATAGATTACAAGGAGTTACAGACTGTCTAACCTCAGGTACAGTCAGCAAACAATTTGCTATGGGGATTAAATGATCAATATGCAAATAGATTTCATGGTATGTAAAAAGGTTCAAAGAATTTCTTTTAAATTCTCTTATGCAGAGAGAATTAAAAGAGAGTATGGATGGGGGAAAAAATAATTCTAAAAACTATGTTGCAGTAAATATTTGGTAAAACCAAATGAGCAAAAATGAATGAAACAAAAAAAAATGAACAAAAATGAACAAAAGAGATATATTTTTAAATAAAAATTATTGTGATTCACCTAGTCATGTGAAAAATAAATCTCATGTGTAAAATGATAGTAAGGGAACCACAATATTTAGGCATGCTAAAAATCTTCTCAAATTTCTGGCAAGGTTACAACAAAGAGTCTTTCTATATGAAACAGAATATAGCAAAACTAAGAATCAGTTTAAAATTTTTTCAGTGATTAGATATGTTAAAACAAAATAGAAAGAAGGAACCATGACTCAAATTTTGAGTTGGTGCTATCAGGGAACCGAGTATCGTGTATTAGAAAACTGAACTCGGGATGCAGTTTTTCTTTTTTCTCCAAGTTCTCCAAGAATGAATGAGAGGCTGTTACCCTAGTTTGTATTGGAGAACTTACATTAGATTTTATAGAATAGAGTTAGGTTAATTCACCTTTCTGCTGTGAATCGAGTAGCTCCTGAGGGTTACATTTTTTGCTCATAAGTAAGTTTAAGTTTGTATTTTCTTATGTAAGGTAGTAACACTGGATCCCACAAAATTCCTGGGTAACTTAAACTACTTCTTCCTACTGCAACCACATGTATCTGTGTGGTTGCAGTTTTCACATGCTCTGTGTCAAATGTCACAAAACTCTGTGCCGAAAGATATTTAACCCCACAAAGAGGACAAGTAGGAATGAAAAGGGAGAGAAAATGATCTGCTGAGAAAGGCAGGAAGGAAAGTTTGCTTTATCTCATTTGACTTGTCAAGCAAGGCTGACTTGGCAAAGGGAGGACAGAGCTGTAAAAGGTCCTCAGAAAAGGAACCATTGATTGAAGTGTAAGTAGTTCTAAAATTCACCAGGAAAATAAAGCAGTTATACTAGGAACCAGAATGCCAGTGGCCAAGCTGTGCATCCAATGCCTGAGGATGGGAAGGAGATCGTGTGCTGTGTAACTGAGAGGGTAAAAGTGGGCAACACTTTCCATAACCTTCTCTGTGTCAAATCCTTTCCCTTTCATAGTGTGCTTATGGCCATGCCCTGACTGCATTCTTACATGAGTCCAGGGCTACAGGGAGCCAGCTGGATTTTCCCCATGAATAAACTTCCAGGCCATCTAAGTAGCAAGGCAGTCTGGTTCATGTTTTCCCTCCTTTCTGCTACACTCTAGTTCCAATATTAATGAGACAGGTGCAGAGAGATTAAGACTCAAAGTAGTCATTAGATCAACCAGTCTGGATTTGTGTGTCTTAGATTTTTTAAATTTCACAAGATATTTTAAGAGCCAAGAATTTGTTTGTACTTGACTGAAATTATCTTTCAGAAGAGCCAAGCTGAAGAGACAGAGAAAACAAATTTCTTGATGATTGTTCTAATAGAAGCATTCTTACTTTTCCTTAAAAAGCAGTTCCTGAATTTCTCTAGCTTCAAATTTTAACAATTTTCTCATGTTACTCCTTACAGAACAGAAGACAGACAGTACTCAATCTAGGATGTGATTTCTTCCTTTGAAGTGATACACTGAAAGTAGGTCTCCTTTCAGTAGTCTCTTCATTACTTAAACACATTCTTCTCTTTAAATATTTGCCTTTATGTCATGGACCCCATTTGAGAGACACTCCTCTGTACTTTATAACTTCTAAATTCTGTATCTTGCTGCCTACTAAAACTCTTTCTTTAGTTTTTCTAAATTCTGAGATATATATAAAAGATATATACCTTTCTCTACTGTAGGTCTAGAGGCTATTTATTTCATATGAAAATTTTGGTTTGGGCAGGTAAAACCACTCT
This sequence comes from Polioptila caerulea, assembly GCA_013397295.1. Classification (NCBI taxonomy): domain Eukaryota; kingdom Metazoa; phylum Chordata; class Aves; order Passeriformes; family Certhiidae; genus Polioptila; species Polioptila caerulea. The sequence goes on along the minus strand of VYXF01002844.1, from coordinate 14,516 downwards.
TTAAATATTGATTACTTTTTATCTTGTCTAGTCCTTCCACATGAGTGATTGCAGATAGAAAGGTAAAAATACAAACCAGAACTCTCACCTTGCAAATAAAAAGAAATAGTCAAAGTAGAGTTAAATCAAAAAACCATGTAAATAAATGTAGCATTTAAAAAAGAAAAAAGAGTGATATATTAAAGCATATCTATTGATTATGGACTGAAAATTTTCTCCCAGCAGGTTTGTATAGATTGCTTGTCTTCCACAGAAAAGCTAATTTTGTTCTAGGATTTAAACCAGGTTAAAATATGGAAAAAAATAAAAAATTGATAATCAAAATTTATTATAAAATTGCTATATGAGAAAAAGAATTCTGATGGGGAAAAAACTAAAAGTTCATGTATTAAGTTTCATGATACTTTAAGAAGTGATGATATTTTAACTTAATTTTCAAGCCAATACAAGCCTCACTCCCAGCACATCTCATGATCTTCTCTGCTCCTACCTGAATTACCACCTAACAGTTCTCCCAGGTGTGGCAAACAATCTCTCATCATGAGAGCAGAAGTGGCAGAGGTGGAGTCTCCATCAGAGGCTCAAAGCATTCAAAGGCAGAAGAGGACTGTAAGCTTAAGCCCAACAGAAAATGGGAGATTTCCCTATAACTGAAACTTTTGGGCTCAAAGATCTTCAAGAGATGCAAATCATGAAGAAAGGGATGACCATATCCTGACCTCATCAAAGAGGGAGCTATTGTCTTTCCAACTGGAAAAGTGGGAAGGTAAGAATAAGACACTAAATCAAAAAGAAGACAGCATGGACAGGGCAGAGAGACAAGACACTGTATGACTTTGAAAGAAACTACATGCTCTTAGAAACATGCTAGGTTTTGTCCTTTAAAAGAATTGAAAATAGAGCTAAAGAGAGGAAATTTATAATACCTATGTTCTGAAAGTGTTTGAAATACATCAGCTTCAGAGATGAATCCACAGGGTCAACAATAAGGTGCAATCCCATGAATTTCAACCACAGACAAACAGCATTTTTGGAAATTATTTAGGGGTGGAGAGTGAGGACAACCAGGATAACCAAATCATTTTTATCTATTTACAACTAGCTTCTGCTGGTGACATAATTTTGAGCTACATATAGAAATGGCTGTGCCCTTATTTTCTTGTGGTTTTCTGCCATTACTTGTTTTGTTAACTTCATCATGTCTCCTAACCTCCCTGTGCCTGCCCTGCTAGGTTGCACAGCACATATAAATGAGTTACTTATTGTTTCTATTGATCTGAAAGGAATAGCAAGTATTTAAGTGAGGTGAACCTGTACTATCTGGGCCATATTAAGATTTCCTCACACACTATCCTGACTTGAATTTACGAATCTGAAAATGGATGCCTGAAGACTAATACTTGAAAAGCCTTTCTTCTGTTTCAGAAATCTAAATAATTTCTCACTGAAACTAGAGATGTTACAGGGTGACTTAAAAATGTTGGACTAATCACAAGGAAGTTCTTTTGAAAAGTTTTGCAATTATGTGATTTTCCAGGTAAAGGCAAACTTCTAAATTATCTTTATGACTTGTAGATGAGACAGGTTCAGCAAAGGTGAGATTTGCCCTTCAGTCACTCATTCATATTCATTCAATATGCATAAATTTGATGAACTCTTGAAGACTAAGAAAAAAATCTCAGTTTTACATGCTAATTGAGAATCAGTTTTTGGTTTAGTATGTGTAAATTAAATTGCATGGGATTTTTTTCTGTGGTAGGTACTTTTATATACATTAATGAATGTACTTTTCCTGTTCACCATAGCTCCTTACCTGCCTTCCAGTAAATTTTCCTAACCATATTAGACATGTTAAGAGTTATCTGCTCTCTATCATCTTTTTACTTCTTTTTCATTCCTCTCTTTCCCACCCCTTATATCTCCCAGATACCCCCAGTTCAGCTGCACTTTCAGTGAAGTCTCTGTATGGGAAGAGCAATCATGGGTTTCCAGGAAAGTTCAAGGATCCTGGTCCCATCTTGAGGACCTCAAAGCCATTTACAAGAGTAACTATTGGCTGTTTGGACAGGCCTTCACTGTCATCCCAAAAATTCAAGTATTCCAGCATCTTGGTACATGCAGAACGAATGTCAAAATATCTTCCTCCCCTCAACCGCAAACTACAATTTCTGTTTGCAGCTGTTGTTGCAATGAACAAATCTGCTGTTGCAACATCTGGAGGCATCCATGGTTGCTACACTTGGCTGGGAAAGAGAACATAAGGGCCTGGGTGCTCTGGTGGAGAGTGTGGGTTCTCTATAAATGTGTTATGAACATGAAAACTGCTCACAGACAGGAATATCCAGAGCTGCACACTGCCAGGTTTCTGTAGGTAAACAGTTAAAAGGTTAAATTGCTCTACAGAGAGGAAACTTTTCATAATTTTTAATTGAATAATTTAGCACTGATAGTAGATGCACTGTAAACATCATAGAAATAGAAACTGGAATAAGATTATGATGTTCCTAAGGTTCCTTTATTCTGAAAATGTAAAAGATTTGTGGAAATGGTTGTTTAAATTAGAGAAAATCCTAATTCACCATACTTATATACATATTTGTGTATATATTTATTATTTGTATATATTTATACTTAACATTTTCCATATTCCAGGCAATTTAGACTTTCCCAGTAGAATATATTTATATTAGAAATTTTAATATATTGATTATACAGTATGAAATATACTTTAATTTATAGACTTAATCTGCTATTGAACATCAATGTAAAGTCAAATCATTTTCCTATTACTTTGACTTCCAGGAGAATATCAAAATTCAGCTATTAATTCTCAACATTGCTCCTTTTATTTTTGACCCTCACTCTATTTCTCATGTTCACCACTACAAGTTTACTGCGTCACGTGGACAAGAGTTCCCAACAGTTTTCCTCCTTTTTTTTTGCTGCCTTTTCCCTCTCACCTTTTTTGCAGGGTTCTCATTTTCAAAGTTCCTTTGTTCAATCCATTCCCTCAAAATTTGTTGCAGTGCTCTCTCCTATTATAAATGTAAACTTGACATTTTCCATACCACAGCCAGGTGATTCATTAAGCTCATCATTATGGAATATGCAAGTATCTCTTTTCTTTAAAACTACTTCTTTATCACTTTATTTCTTTTAAATTACATTTTTTGCAATGTCCTAAATTTTTGTGTGTGTTTGGTTTAACCCCAGCCCTTAACCAAACCTCACTCACTCCCTTGCCAGCATGATCAGGTAGAGAATTGGAAGGGTAAATCCAGAAAACTCATGGGTTGAGATAAAGACAGGCTAAAATGGAAAGCAAAAGTCACGTACACAAACAAAGCAAAACAAGAAATTCACTGCTTCCCATAACCAGGCAAATGTTCAGCCATCTCCACCAGAACAAGGCCCTATCACACATAGCCATTACTTGGGAACACAAACTCTCTTGTTCCAAACATTCACCCCTTTCTTCCTTCTTGCCCCCCTTTATAAACCAAGCTTGATGCCGTATGGTCTGGAATATCCCTTTCAATTGGTCAGCTGGGCTCACCTGTCCTGGTGTCCCATGCTTCCCCAGCCTCCTCACCAGTGTGGCAGTACATAAGGTAGAATTGGGAGCCCTGCTCAGCAATAACAAAAACATCTCTATATTACCATCACTGTGTTCAGCACAAATCCAAAACACAGCCTTATACCAGCCATCATGAAGAAAATTAACTCTACCCCAGCCAAAACCACCACAAAGTGATTTAATATTTTCCTTTCTGTTACACTTTGTTTTCCATTGTCACAACTTTGGTTAAACCTCCTTTTCATTGTCCAGTAAATTTTTATTTCTGGTTTGTTTGGGTTTTTTTTTCTTTATTTTAAATCTGCAAATCTTCAGAATCAAGTGATTTATATTTCAGTAACTGAGCTTGGAAACCTCAGGACAAAATCCAGGCTTGCAAAAGAAGAGTTGTAAGAGGCTATCATTTTATTTTTTCTTTGAATTAGTTAGGGCAATACTTTTTTCATTATAAACATAATTCTGATGCCCTGAACATCTTCAGATATTGCAGAACAAATCTGTGATATTTAACCCTAGACTACAGAGACTGTTATGGCAAAAGGAAATCTTTTGTTTCATACTGCTGCACTGGAGCTTTTCCTGGACATGTTTTTTCAGGAAATTGCAAAGCCATTCATGATGTTGCACAGACAATCTTTCTTAGAGAGGCAGCCACCAAGGAGAGCATATTAAAAAATACAAAGAATCGGGGCAAAAACCCACAATAAATGGAGTGAGCAGGAGTCCGTGGGACCCATGCCATAGTCCTCTTGTTTGTCAACAGCAAATGTAGAAATAGAAGGAGGAGAAGTATAAATTGTCCATCTATGATTTCACAGATGAGTAATTGTGGACTACCTCAGAATACATGACATGTCAAAGTCATACACCACTCTGACAAAGTGAACAGGAGAGTTTTTAAGTAACTATTCTCTGAAGGCACTATTAAGTCTGTATTCCAGTATGGATAACAACTTTCACAAAGGAAAACTCTGGTGGGGATTATTACAACCACACAGCTGTAAATTGGCAGATAGATAAAGGTCACTCAGAAAAGGTAAATAATCCCTAAGCTCCAGTATGGAACTAAATCAAAGCAGTATCATGTTGTTTCCTGATATAATAACATGTTTTTAATTAGGTGTAATACCATGAGAGAAACTCAAAAATTCTTACTGGAAGTCACAAGTAAGACACACGCACATGTTTCATGATCTAAATTTGAAGACCGGAGTACTATTGCCCAAAATATATAATTTTTTAAATTTATTCATTCATTCATTGTCATTCTTTTCTGTGTTTTTTTCTATGCTCCTCCACATTTCTTAATCTTCTTTGAACTGATAATAAAATAAAATAAAGAAATAATCATTTGGTGCAAGGAATGACGGATTTTTCAAAGCAAGATATTTCAAAACGGAGATGTGGATCAAAAGAAAAAAGGAAATAGGAATTTGGAGAATATTTATGAAATTAGGGAGTCTTAAGTTTAGAAGGCCTGATGGATTAATTTGATATTACTAAGTAAACTAGTTCTAATTGTTTAGCTGTACTTAAGACATTTTATTCTTAGAAGGACAACAAGAAAGGGAAGGGGCAAGGAAATACAACAGCCCTCTCTGAAGAGCAATAAGGATGAGAGGAGGATGTTCTGAGCAAATCTGTTCCAGCCAGCCCACTTCCATTTTTGAAAGTCATGAGATCACAGAGTAACTCATTGGTAAGTAGATAACAAATAGTGAGACGTTAAAAAGATGGTGTGGATCTGTCAAGAACAAATCATGTCAAAGTACTCTAATTTCTTTCTTTGACAAGGCAACTGACCTAGTGGATAAAAGAAACACTGAAGTTGTTATAGCTTGACATCAATAAGGCTTTTCACACTGTTCCACTTGACATGTTCATAGGATTAGTGTTAACAACCTGGATGACACAATGGAGTGCACACCTGTAAAATTTAATGTTCATATCAAGCTAGGAGTATTTGTTCATAAGCTAGGAGTATTTGCGAGCTCTTCAGAGAAGAGAATAAGATCAAAATTATCTTGACGAAGTGAATATATGGTGTAAATGACATAGATAAAATGCAGTATCAGTAAGAGCAATTCTCTCAAATGACTGGTTTTAAAAGTAAGGAGAGCCCTACAAAAGGACATGAGGCATCGTGACTTTCAATATATAAAATTACTCCAATGACTTATAATATTTTAAAAAATATATGGATTGTGTTTTTTCTTGCTCCTAAGTAGTGATTACAAGTCATGGGAGAAAAGCTTATTTTAAAGGAAAGCAAATGTTAAATAATAATTTACATTTTTAAGGAAAGTTTTCCAAGTGCAATAATCATCGTCCTCTGATGTGAGATTCTCTTCAGTAGTACTTTTAAGATGTATGGTAGAAAAATATCCAGTGGGAATGATGTAAGTACAGTTTATCATTAACCAAAGAATGAGTATGGACTGGATATTCTTGAGAGACCCTTCCTGGCTTTTTATAATTTTTACTATAAAATATGAATTTAAGTATTTTGCCGGGTTAGAAAATTGCTGAAAAGAGCTTGTATGAAAAAAAAAAAAAAAATCTCTATCACATTTTGTAATTGTTAAAGTGGGAATAAGATAACAGCACCTTTTGCTTTCATTTTTTTTCTAATTATACTTCAGACCAGAATCTGTGAATGCAGAAAAGAACAGTTTAAAACAAGGGAGGTTCAAATACGTATTTGAATATTTTGAAACTCATAGAGTTTCCTTTCTAGTTCAGTTTTAATTTATTTTTTTTCAGCCCTACTTGTTCCTACAGCTAACAACTTCTGATTTGAATAGATTATCTGATGTCTTCCATAATATACTGTATTAGAGAAGATATTATTTCACTGAAAAAATAAGACTGCAAGATTTGTATCTGGGAATGCATCCAGGTAGTTTGGGGAGGATTTTCCAGCATGTTATTAAGCTGTCTACATATTTCCATTTTAGTCTCCCTCATTTTTGTCATGAACAGAGATGTGAGACATGGGAAGCATTAAGATAGAATTTGCAAAAATTATTCAGATGAGTTTTAAAAAAAATTTATTGTGGTCAGTTTAGTCATAGAAATACAGAACAAATACAACGAGATACCAGGGATTTTTAAACGAGCAGACTTCTTTCTGATTTCAATTGTTTTATAAAACCAAGCGACTCCTCTGAACAGGAAATCTAAATAAAATTAGCAAGAGCAATATTATTTTCTAAATAAAAATTTGCAAGGCTTTGCTATAGACCAAGTTTATATGTTACCTTGACAACACTTCAGTTAACATAATAAAAATATTTATATAAATGATACACAGATATTAGGCCTTCTATTATAGTATTACAATAACTGTTTCCAGTAGTTCTTCAAGTTCTTTTCCATTTGAAAAAAAAATGAAATAAATTTCAAAATATTGTAGCAAAAATAATGAATTTTCAAAAATGTCAGCATGAAATGCACATTTGAAATTTATTAGTATTCATAAATAATATTTATAACTTACTTTTCTCTGAGAAACAAGGGCCTTTGCCAAATATAAACCTCTGGCTACACTGCAAAATGGAATCAAGTCCCCCATAGTTTGCACCAACCACCTCACTAATAGATCCCAACATCTTGTTGAAGGCCAGGTGAGAGGGTTAACCAATGTCCCTGTGCTAAGGAAGTTATGATTTTTAAATCTAGGGTAGTGTTTCATTCACAATGCACAGATTGGACTTTGGATACTCATGAACTTTATCAGCACTAGTTCACTATTGTCTGCATTGGACTGCTGTCACTGTTGGACACGCAGTGACACACACGGACACTGTCTGGTGAGAAGGCAAAAAACTATTTATTACAACATTTGACTCCAAATTTATAGTATTTCCACACAGATCAGGGATTGGAGGAGAAGGTTGATACCTCTCCCATCCCATTGGTCAAGACAACTGCCCATGAGTTTTTTTTTTTCTCCAAGAGAAGCTATGTAAACAACCTTGTCTTAACATAAACATGTTTCTAATTCTAACACCCGTGTGTGAGAAAGAACTATGAACTATGAAAACCATCACACTGTAAAGTGCACCAGGAAACTGAAGAAATCAGGGCAACAGATTGCCATGGGTGATTTAATCTGTCCTTAATAAAAGATAATGGGAAAATAGTGATTGACACATAATACAATTGGAAACTGGAGAAAACATTTTGGGTCATTTTAGAGATGAGAAAGAATTTCAGAGAGGAGGGTTACCCAATCTCAAGTGAGAAGTAGTTCGTCAGTGATCAAATACAGTAGACATAACTGATTCAGGATAATTTCTTTATTAAGAAATCATTTTAAAATATTGAAATAATTCTGAAGTGAATGCAGCATTTTATAAAAACTTTGCTAACTTTTGGAGAGATAAGAAGTTGCACCAGCCAAAGAGGTTTAGCTCCAGAGACTGATAGTGTTGTCTATTCAACATTATGGTGTTTGCACACGTACACCCATGTTCTCAAAGACATAGATATTTCACATATATCTATGCATGTGTGAGTGTGTGAAAAGAAAACTAAATACAAGTTCATTTAGTTTTTTCAAAAATGTGAAGTTTTTCTCTCCGTGTTTTTGAACTAGGGAAAAGTGGTTCCTAATTTAGGTTTATCTAGAGGACTCTTATTTTTATATAGTAACTGCATTAGAAAAAAAAATATTATCTTCTATGCAAGAGTCTACTCACAAGAGCTGTAATTGACTTCTAACTTTAAGAAAAACTTGAATTATATGAATGATTCAATATTGAAATAATCAAAAGGTACAGGCAAAGTATTCAGCATTCCTCATTTGTCATTTCTCTTGGCTTAGTGCAGCTTGCAAAGAATTTTTTTAAGAAGTGAGAAAACCTACTATGCTTCTGATTTTTTTTTCAGCAGATAATTAAATATTTATTTTAGAACTCTGTACTTTCAACAACTCCATGGGCTTTACTTACTAAATTTCTTGAAAGTTCTTGCATTTTAGACAGATGTTGTCATTGCTGTACTAATACTTCTGTCAGATCCATCTATCTCCCATGGACACTTTTCCCTTACACTCTGTCATCTCTTGTGTGATTAATATTCAAACATAACCATAACCATTGCTGTGAATCTGATTATTGCCAAACACATAGAGCTCAGTTGGCTTCCTGGGAGTTGTGACCTTTCAGCAATTTGAAAAAGTAGTTCATTCATTTACAGTGATAATCATTTTTAAAAGTTACTAAAAAGTAGTGTCTGCAATAATAAAGACTTGTTTCTTTCCTTATAGACAAAAACTCAAAAAAAAAACCCCAACCAAACAAAAAAAACCCCCAAACTCATTTGAAAAATCAACATCTGATTATAATGTGATGTTTAATGTCAAAATACTCCCCAGATTTTGAAATTAATTACAATGCCTTTTATCCAATTTATTTTTTTTTTTCTAAGGAAGTCTTGGAGGTTTTCAGTGCCCTAAATTGTAGAAAAATAACTCATTTGCTACTCAGAGTGAAAAAATAAAACCTGATTCAACTGTGTTACAGAAAATTGCACACCATGAAGCTTCACAGGTACTGAAAGGCAAGCTCATTAATAGAGCTCATGGGACTTTGAATTATTTCAATTAGTTGAGGAGCATCAAAATATTTTGATACTTCTGTTTTAAAGGTAAGATGTAATGTTAATAAATAATAGGATCCCAAATTACTTGAGGATCGGGAGAAAATTTTTAAGACACTTGTTTCAAAGGTGTAGCTGGATTCTCCCATTTTTATAACTGCACAGGTGCAGTAGTGCTCAGGAACTTTTGTCTTATACACTAGTGTGGTCAAATATTATCAAATTTTAAAAGATAGTAAAACATATTTAGAAAGGAATTTTTAAATTATTCTTGGCAAATAAGTAAAAGAGTAATATTAAAATTTGCATATTTAAATAATTTTTACTTCCTTACATAAGCCTCATCCTTTTTCTTAATGTGTTTTAGATCTTTTAAAGTCATTTGAGCCATCTGAAAGTATTCACACAAGAAAACTTGGTGTCTTATTAAGAAAGGACAGAGATCACATTCTTTTTCCTTCACCCTTATGTGTTGCTCTTACTGTATTGCCTTAAGACCTTGTGACATTTTAAGTAAGAGTATGCAAAATCAAAGCATTATATGCAAAACTGAGTGAAGCAGATTGTATTTGCTGTGGCAAACATTCCTATCTGAGATCAGGTAAACCTCCCCCATCTACAAAAGCACCTTCTGAATAAGTCAGGCTTGTGTGTCTCTTACGATGTAAGCATGAAGATTCAGCAAAACTGCAGTGACCAAAAGTCTTTAAGTCTTACCAAAATCATTTAATTCTAAAAGACAAGCAGCTAAACCAACTTTTCTTTCAAAATACAAAATTCTGACTGTTTACATGCCCAACCTGAGCTGCCCTTCTTTTTGAGATCCATAGGCTGTAATGCCCTGGACTGGAAGACATTCACACTAAACAAACTGGAGAACCACAACCACAAATGTCTTTCAGCAGCTTCCTTTGGTCATATTTAATTCTTGGTTAAACTATATTAAATATATTAAATGTAGCAATTAGATTTAATTCTGCTTGCAGTGCTAACAACTAGCATGTTCCACTCTTGAAACTGTTGTTAAGAAAGAAAGAAACTGCTGTTAAGAAAGAAAAATGTTTTTTAGTTTAAATAATAATGTTTTGGAAGAAGTAAAATGAGAGTAAAGATTTGAGTGTGATTATTTACTGAGGAAGCTCCATGGAATTTACAACTGAAGGGAGTGACAACAGACCCTAAATACAATACACTCTGCCAGCTAAGTAGTGGCATTCACACCCTGATGTACCAACACCACTCTGACTGGAGGGCAGACAGCAAGTCTCCTAAAGAAATCAATTAGAATTTTGCAATCAGAGCCTGCTCCTGCATATGAGTTGTTTTGCTCATGGAGTCTAGCCAAGTCACACTCTTGTATAACTGGCTGATATTATAAATTACCTTTTGACTCAGTCTGTCCCTGAGTGCCAGCACCATGCCTAGCAGGCTGAAGATGGAGCATGGACTAGGACAAGAAGTAGTGAAAACAGTAGAAATGTGGAAAGCCCCTTTTTGGCCAGACCAGGAAGCATTATTTCTATAGCAGGCTGGAAATTAGGCTCCTGCACAATTGCAGGGAATATCTTCTCCTGCCCTTGAAAGCAGCTCTTTAAGTGGTATGCTTAACTGGGCAATCAGTACCATGTGTGAGGGCAAATTTCAGCCCTTAGGTGACAGAGTGGCTGTATCTTGGCCACCAAAAAAAGAACTTTTGGTTAGTAATGGATCCACCAAATTGATATATTTTGGCTTTGGTTGTCTAACTACAGAATAATTTTCCATTTTATTTAGGAAATACTGAATAATTTACTGAATCATCAGTATATATTATCAATATAAGATAATATCACTGATTTTTAATTTTTTTTTTAATATAATAACAGCCAAACAGATATTAGTCATTGTGCCATAGGTTGCACAGTGAAAACATCTTCCCTTAGACTGGAACTACTTTTAGTGCTCATTCTGTACAAGAATATTTTCACGTCTTAGAATATTTTTTTTCAAAAGTACTTACATACATATTGCTTACAGAGATATTTATAAGGTTATGTTTTTTAATTATTATAGTATTTTTAAATTATTTTAGGGTTTTAGAAAAGTATGTATGTAAGTTTGTATCTGATCTACATGATCAATTGCAAGTTGGGAAATATTATTTTGAACTTATAAGCATTTCTCAAGGGAGATAACAGTTATCAGAGATTACAGCTCTTTTGATAACACAAAAATATTAACTGCCATAGGTAAAGGAAATGCAATTTTGTCAACCAAAACCGAGGGAAGCTGGCATTTCTCATGTGAAGAAATTGTAAATGTTATAAGGTTCAGAACGTAAAGGAACGACAATAATCATGTGAAATTGCGTCTTAATTCACTGCTTCCTTATTTCTGCATCATCTGTGCACTAGATCTTTTTGTCTATACACTGAAGTGGGCTAATTTCGACGTATTTTAGAGTTGGCTGCCACCTGCTGGGAGTCTGGCCTTGTTTCATCTTTAAGGCAGTTTTGAGGAGCTAGAGGAGGTTGGGTTTCTGCTGGAACTTTATTAAGAAGGATAACATAAGCTGTGAGTGCCTAAAAGTAAGAATTTAGGCATAAATGATTTGAAAACAAAAAGTACACATCCCTGCCTGGTGAAATACACTTAAAAGAAAGGCAAAGGCATCCTCTCGGCTGTCTATCATTCACAAGGAATTATTCCCTACATCAGAAAAAAATAACAAAAAAATGTTGAATTTACTGAATAACATTCCCCTAAGGCATTGCAAAATGGCCCAAGTCTCCTTTCCTTTTACCAGCAGGAATTAACTATACATAAAATCATCTATAATTCAATATAATGTAACATTTACGAAAGCTCTGCAGTATGATGACACTGCAAGAGCCTCACCCAAGAAAGTCTGCCAGCAGCTAACGAAGGCAGGCTAAGCCATGTATAATAAAAATCTACAGCTTTTTGGACAGTGATATCTGAAGCACCAGGGGAACCATCACATGCTTGGCCCCTTGCAGAGTCATGGCCATAATCACTGAGAAGAATTTTTTTGTTTGTTTTTTGTTTGTTTGTTGTTTTTTTTACTACTTGAAACCAATTGCTAAGCATCCCTGCAGTGTGTATTGGCAATGTGAGATCCAAAATGCCCAACTAGTATGGGATCCCTTTTCTACTCCACTGTACAGTAAGAGAAGAATCTTAAACTCTGTCCTAGCACTGGCTGCTTCCAGTCCACTGCCACGATCTCTGCCAGGAAAGATTCACCTTTTTTATTAAAGTTAGTTGCAGTCAAAAGTTTTACTCAGCTTGTTCGAGTAACACTTCACAGTCTACCTGGGCATGGTAATATGTCCAAAAGGCCAAAAAGTATGTTTAGTTACCTAGAGGAACTCTTCAATTTTGAATTGTTTTGCATGAGATTTAGTATACACAGAAGTTCTTCTAAAGTAATGTTGATAGTTAAAATATAACTAGTTATTAGTGTACAACTATTATATCCCTCCTTCACTAGAGTTACACAAAGAGTAAGATATTTCTCTATTTTAAGAGTTATCTGATTGTGATTTTCTTAAAAGACAAATGAGACTTGAGGTTCTCAAGCATTATTTTGGCTTATGTGTGACTAGGTTCCATAAAATTCTGATGTCTTGAATTACCAGGAATAGTAACACAACTTATTAGAACCCTGAAGAGATATTCTGTATTTACACCCGTGAAATTTAGGTAGTGATTTTACTGAATGATTTTGTGTTTAAGCTTCATATCTCTAGTGTAGTCCACGACTATATAATGTTTTCTGATTATGAAAACAAATGCAATGACTCTGTTGAAAGAGATTAGTCTCATTGACATTTTAAAAAGAAGTACAAAAAATAAAATTTCTTTACATTACTGTTAAAATACAACTGTTCAGAATTTAGGAAAGTGAGCATCAGTCAGCTCATGCTGGAGCAAAACCTTGAGTTGAACACACTAATTGCCCCTCCTACTGTTCAGTTCAAATCTAACAAGTCTCAAGCTGTTAGTGCATACTTTTTGAACAGATGAACACATCAGTCTGTGTCCTACCCCATGAGCTAACAGAGTGTATTATCACAGAGAACTGAGGAGGTAAGTTGTGAGTGTCACTGGCATGCCTTGCAGCTGATACTGCAGGCAGTGCCCAGGCAGAAATCTCCTCATTGGCACCACACTGCTGTGGTCTGGACAGAAAGCAGGATTGCTGTCTTCTCAGGGTGTGGACTGTGAAACAAAGATGTCTTGCAGAAAAAGAAAACAAAAACATAAACAAAACACCTATTCCTGCACTGCACAATGCAGATATGCCAGATTAGTGAGAGCCCATGTCTTCCCCATCTTGCTAAGAGAAATAGGCCATGCATAAGTCTACTTTCTCTGCTTTGTAGTCTCAGTTCTTCCTGTCTTTCTTTTCACTTTTATCCTCTTCCTTCATCTATCTTCTATCCCAAAGTTCACTTCAGAAACAGTAGTCCTGGGATCAAGGTGAATGTTCTTGGCTTCAGCCATCAGTCTTTGCAGTAGGTTGCTAATCCTACACTTCCAAGGGTGCTGAAACACTCTATCAGCTCCCTCCAGCAGCCTTCCATTGCAGACTTTGTCATCAGTGTCCTGAGATACATTTTTATCTGCTATACAAAGATGGCATACATTGACTACATCTCCCTAGTGCAATGTCACATAACACTGTTTTATTATGCTGCCAAGCAATTCTTATCAAAAAAAAGAAGAAAAAGGGAGAGAGAAAAAGAAAAAAAGAAAAAAAAACCTTAGCAGTAGGAGTTGTCAGCTTAGTAGTTGTTAAGCTTCATTTTGCACTCAGAAAGTATAGGCACAGCTTTAGTCCAAAATGAGGTAATGTATCATCACATTTCATCTTAACACTGAATTTACAATTGCAATACTGTTTAAGCAGGTGTCCTTTCTTGCATGCTGATTTATTGTTTTCTTTTTGTTAAATATGTTTGTGTTAAAGTTTATGAGGAATGCTTCATCTATAACATTTTCTGATCTTTTAGAAACAGGTTGTTACAAGGAAAATACTCATGTATGCAAAATACCGCCAACAATATCATTAGAAATGCCATTAATTATTTATGTTCTTCACTCTGTAGGTGATTTATGTGTTAAATTTGTATTAGAAAGACCCTTTTTCTTCAAATTTTTTTGCAGATATTATTTTCCATACTAAATGCATATCCACATTGCAATCTAGTGCAGAAATTCCCACACTAGTTTCTGACAGCCCAGAAGCAGTATCACAAGGATAACTCCTAAGACAGTCTACCTTTCAGGCTATTATAAAAATACCATCATGTTGCGGTGCATGTTTTGA
>VYXF01002843.1:47295-93959 GCA_013397295.1 Polioptila caerulea | reverse complement strand
AAAAAATAGAAATAAATAAGTAAATTTTAAAAAGTAGTTCTCTCCTTATAAAGAGTAAGTTTAAAAAAAAAAATGTAACTGCAATTGTTTGCAGGGCTTTAATCCTGTTGTCCCTATCTCCCCCACCTCTGTCCCGAGCCCGTGAGGTTCCTAGGTGTTGTTTTTGTTTGTGGAGTGAGCCAACTCTAACATGTGGCCAAGATCCTGGAGAAGAAAGATGTTGTTAATCTGATGCTCTGGCCTCAGTTCCTGGTGCTGTCAGCTACCCGGAGAGTTGAAAACGAGAGGATGAGAACGAAGCTGGGATGGGATAATAAATATCAGGCAAGGACCCCCCTCTGTTTCTCTGCTGTCATCCCAAGAGGTTCTCTGGGAGCTGGCGCTGATCCTTGCTGAGCAATCATCTCCGTGCTTGTGTCTCCTCCTTGCTGAGCACTCGCCGAGCACAGGGGAGGGGCAGGACGCCCGAGGCTTGACACAGGTGGCTCTGACTTTGTTTCGCCCTCCGTGGTCCAGCAGAGCTGGATTTGAGGCACCCCGGGGCTGGAGGGCTCCCCCCAGGAGCCAGCCTGTGGTGCCAGCACTCCAGCTGGTTCAGGTGGTGGTGGAGAGACACAGGGTGATCCCAGAGCTCCTGCCCCAATGCTTCACCAGCTGGCAGCAGCTTTTTTGGGTACCAGCACTCCCCTGGGCATCCCTGCTGGGATGGCTGATCCCGGCCTCCAGGGATGGGAAAACAGCTGTCCAGCCTGCACAAGGAGGTGCTGGGACAAGCCCAGCCTCAGAGAGACACCCACAGCTGTCATTCCCATCCTCCCCATCCTCCCTGGGGACATCTCCTCTGCCAGCCCTCCTGGGGACCACCCCATCCATGGCTGCTTCCCTGCCACCACCCTGCCCTCAAACTTTCTCTCAGCATGGCTCCAGGGACCTTCATGTTTCCCTGAGAACTGAAATTCTTCTTTTATTTTTGATTTTTTTTTCCTTTTCCTCCTTTGGAAGCTGGGGAGTTTCCAGCATGAGTCACTGCCCGCCTCTCCTCTGTAATTATCACACTGGGAGTTGCGAGGATGACTTTGGGGTAGTCTCCTAGAATTAATCAAAGTGTGTCTTCCACATTTCAGTGCAGTAAAACCATCATCCAGCCAAATCCCTCCTGACTGGCACAGCCCTATCCCAGTCCTTTCTCCCTTTACAATTTCCTCCTCTTTATTTTTTGTTCTTGATCTTTTTTATCCTTCCCTCTTGGCGGAGTTTCCCACAAATAACTCATAACCTCTCGTCCCCTTAAATTTGGCAGAGCCCTTCCCAGGGAGGTTTGTTTGTCTTGTGCTTGCAGCCCTTTTCCTGGTGTCCATCAATGCGTTGCTGTGATCAGATGTTGGGAACTTTGGGCTTCATTTTGTTTGGTTCACAGGCTTTTGACATCTTAAATAGCAGGAAGGTTTCACCATTTGACAGGAGGAGCAGACCACGAGTGACCCACTCCACTGCTACTTCCAACTCCCCATGAAAGCCTCCCCGGTTTTAATTGCTTTCAGGATTAAATAAACTTTTTAAGGATCAAAAAAAAAAAAGAGATTTTGAGCATTTTTTCCCCTCTCTGTTGGTCACCTTGTTCTGTAAGAGCTGTGTGGGTGGAAGAGCTCTGGTTGCTTTGTTTTGTTGAGCTCCGTGCATTGGGTCCCCAAATGGTTTGGGTTGGGAGGGACCTTAAAGCCCAACTCAGGTGGGCAGGGACACCTTCCACTAGTCCAGGCTGCTCCAAGCCCTGTCCAACATGGTCTTGGACACTTCCAGAGATGGGGCAGGAGAGAGAGAATGAGACAGATCTAACAGGGAGATTCACCAAATTAATTTGTGTGACCCATGCCTTGCTGAGCTAAAACCTTTAGGTTTAATTCCCATGAAATCCAGCATTGCCTTTCCTCTGGAATCTGCATTTTAGGGCGGTGCTGCTGAGATAAAAGGCACACTGCAGAAAAAACTGGATTTGAGGATTTAGCAGTGCAGATAAGAATGCTGAAAGCTGGGAGGGCGCTGGTTGCCATCCGGTTTTTTTCCCTGTGATGATGAAATTTGTCTTTCCTGGAACTGGAGTACAGATCCTCATGTCCTTTGATACCCATGATATCTTGAATTCCTACTGGATGACTGGCAAGTTCTTAAAGACAAACTTGAGAGTTGGAATTTGCGTTCCCTCTTCATTTATCCAGCTCTGTTTTCAGTTCTCAGGGTGTACTTAGATATGCAAGCCTTGACTTTTCCAGCAGAAAAGCTCCAAAAACTCAAAATAATGTTTTGGGGTGGAAAATGAAATGATGGAAATTTCTGGCAAACCAAAATTGAGAAAAAAAAGAAAATGAGAGAAAGAAAATACGCTCTTTGTAAAGAGGTATTTCAGTCAGCCTGAAATTAAATATTTTACTTGAACAGTGGCTTATATTGTAAAATTTATTTTTAAATCACAATTTACATTTAGAGGCACTTCAAATATGCCTTCCTATTTTTTCCCCCTGATTTTACTGTTAAACACTCCATGCAATTTGTTGTGATTTTAAAAACATGCTTTTAAAAAAGCATCACCCACGTCTACTTCCCCAGGCTTTTCACATCTTTCCAAAGCCCCAGGCAGCCTTCCTTGAATTATGAGCTGCACATCAGCAAGTCAAATTTCACCTGTAGGTGAGTAAAGCCAAGGAGAGAATCAGAGAGTCGAGGAGCTAATGAAGACAATTTTTGGCACCAATTTGGGCTAATACCTCCGTCCAGCACAGGCCTGTAACATGTGCTCAGACACAAGTGTGCACCCAAATCCTATTTGGCACGTGCTGGAAGCACTTTGCTGAGTCAAGGCCTTGAGTTTTAACCTCCTAAAAAGTCTTGGCAAGCCATGAAATGTGCTTAAAGACCAGAAATGAGAACACGTCGTCGCTGGCAGTAACCTCTCGGTTCTGAGGGATGTTCGTTTTATAGGTCAGAGACAGATGGGAAAAATTCATACATTTCCCAAATAACAATGGGAACCATTTAATCTGGAACAGCACCATGGGGCGGGGTCATTCACAGATTTTGGACGCAGGGGCTGCTAAACCCGGCTGGGACGAGGCTCCAGCTCTCTGAGAATGGATGTGATCCCTGAAGGATCACCGGGGATCCAGGGAATCCCACCTTCCCCTAAAGGTGCTCCAACCCCGTGACAGCCAGCACAGAGCCACTGAGGGCTCCTGGTTGAGCCCTGACCACCTGCTGCATCCCTTGTGCCTCTTCCAGAGCCAAGATCCAGAGCCAGCAGGACTTGGAGGGGAAATCACTCTGCCAAGTGCTCTGTCAGGACCTTGGCAGTGGGAATTTGAGGGGAACCAAAAACATGACAGGGGTGACAGGCCTGGAGTGTGCATGGGAGGTGCAGGGATTGGAGGGAGGGAGGCTGGGCAGGGCCTGGACAGGGCCTTCAGGGAATTCGTGCCCTTCCTGTGGGACCAAGCTCATCCCCACATCCGCATGTCCAAAGGAGTCAGGGCAGGTTGCTCTCCACCACAGCCAGTGGGGCTTGGGAAGGAGCCCACTGGAGTTCAGGGCTCCACTCTGCAGGATTATGGGGACATCCTAGCCAGCACAGCTTGGCTTGGGATTTTGACCTTCCAAAGGAAGCCTCAGGCTCCTGATCCATACTCCCCCTGCTTGTCATTTGGCTCTGCTTCAGCTCCAGGCTGTGAAAGGCAGTGGAGAGATGACATGAAGGAGCCTAATTGCACATCCACTGTGTCAGCTGACCCCAGAGTGGCAGGACCCTGTGGACCCTTTATTTTTATCCTGGGCTGGGATTGCTCCTCAGTTTGGCAAGAGAGTTGTAGGCTGGGGACTCTGACTTCCAGGACAGGATGCAAGCCCAGAGTGCAGAACCCACCCTCTGCCAGCAGCCAAAATCCACAGCCTGATTCTCCTCCAGGCTCAAGAGTGTATTTGTGTTGGTTGACCAGACAGTCCTGGAGACCCTGGAGGGGATGAGATGTGCATGGGTTGTGTTCCCTCCCTGTTTCCAGCAGGAAAGCAGAGTGAGGTACAGTGCTTTCAGTTTCCGGGCCTTTGGCAGGGATGTCAACCTCAGCCACTGCTGCTTTCCTTAGGGAAGACTCCCTCTGGGGCTGTGCTGTGGCACCAGGAGATGCTGCAGGGTGGAGGTGGTGCAGGTGGTGCATCCTTTCGCTGTTTTATTTATTCACCTGCTGGAGGAAGCAACACTTAAACCCACTGGTATTTCTAGAAGGGAACTCAGTTTAGATCTGGAGTTGGACAATGCTGGATTTGTCCTTTTCCCAGCGTTCTGCCTCCCACCTCTGCTCCTCCTCCTCCTCCTCTTCGTTGCAGCTGTATCCACACGATGGCACCAGCCCCCAGGCACTGTCCTTCAGCTGAGCTGGGATGGGGAGCTGGGGATGACCCAGTGAGGGGGGAAAGTTTCCTTGACAGCAATCCAAGAGGGCTGGAAAAGCAGAGACAAAGGAACAGTTTGTTCCCTGGCCAAGGTGATGCGGGAAGATCACAGAATGGTTTGGGGTTGGCTTGGAAGGGACCTTGAAGCCCATCTCATTCCACCCCTGCCATGGGCAGGGACACCTCCCACTATCCCAGGCTGCTCCAAGCCCTGTCCAACCTGAACTTGAACATGAACTTCACAGCTCAGAAATCACCCACTGGCTGGATTTGAGCAGCCAAATCTCTTAACCTGTTCTGAGATTATCTAAATCACCAAATTCTTTCCTCACACCAGCTGAGCTTTTGAAACTTCCCTGGAAAGAGGGGAAACAGGAGGGCAGAGCCCTGGGAACCACTGCTGTAAAAATTCTGTAAGAGATTTCAGGGTCAATAAAACAATGTCAGGGCTGAACTTTTTGGTAATTTCAGAGAGGTCCACAGAAACAGAGGGGTCCAGGACAAGGAGAAACACAGATCATGCTTTACACTTTGTCTTGTGCAGTTTGGGTTGCTCTTTTCTAAGGCATGAACGAGTGCAGGCAGCCAGCCTGGAAGCCAGCTGCATCTCCTGCTTTTTTCTCTGGTTTTCTCTCTGAAGCAAAGCAAGCACGTGTGTTTCAGACAGTGGAGTTTGGTTTTGCACTTTCCAGTCCCTGTCACGTCAAACAGGGCCCTGATCCTGTGGGAACCCAGATGGCAGAGCCATTAAAACCAGGCAGTGGGACAAAGGGACAACTGTGGGGTTTCCCATCTCTGTTACCTTTATTTTTCCAGCACTGGTAAGTTGGGCAGGATCCTGGCCAAACTTCCCAAAAATCTTGGGACTCGGGGTAAGAAGGAGAGGGTTTTGGGGAATGAAATGTCCCTCTTGTTAAGGAGAATGTAAAGTAGTGAGGGAGTCACCTTGGTGGTACTAAATGAAAATTTATGAGGAGGAGGAGGAAGGTGGAGGTTTTGTTTAGAAGTGAAATCATCAGCTCCGAGCCTGACCTTTGGCACCCCTGACCCCAACACTAATGAAGGGGAAAGGGTCTGGTTGTACAAACATGTCACAGCATGAGGTTCAGGGGCTGAGATCTGGTTACAGAGCTGTGCCAGAGGTGGCCCTGACAGGGCTGGGGGTGTCTCCTGCTGCCACCTCTCAGATCTGAACTTTTGCTTTCGTGTTCTGCTCATCCCAGATGGTTGTGGAGTGTGTGGAGTGAAAGCCCTGCAGATCTGATGGACATTTTGAGGAATGTTGAGGAGTTTGCCCAGAGAAGCTGTGGCTGCCCCTGGATCCATGGACGTGTCCCAGGCCAGGTTGGATGGGGCCTGGAGCAACCTGGGATAGTGGAAGGTGACCCTGCCCATGGCAAAGATGAGCTTTGACATCCCACCTAAACTGTGCTGTGGTTCTGTGAGCTTCTAGCAGGAAAGAGCAGCTTCTAACAACATAAAATGTCTTCTCACCAGCACGGTGCACCTGCTGTGTTTGCAACAAAAATGTCCCTTTTGATTTAGTTCTATTTTAATGCAGCACTAACAAACATGGGCTTAGGAAGGCACTACTGAAGGCCCAGTGCAGAGCAGCAGAGTTCAGAGGAATGAAATGATCACCTGACAAATGGATACATGGAAAATGTCTCAGAGCTTGTAGGAGCCGTCCATCTCCACCCTGAGGTCTGCATTTGTGGTCTGGAAGAGGCAGGTCTTTGCCTTCCTTTCTATCTGTACCTCATGCTAACCCTCTTCTTCCTCTGCACCTCTCTCTTTCTTCACACTCCTGCTTCCTTTTCATTTTCTTGTGGTTTGACTCCAGGAGGGACAAACCTCACGTCTCATCAGCCCTTATGTGAGAAGGTTGGGGCTTGAGATCTGGTGGATATGCATTTTTCTGCTGGCTTTTACCTGGTCCAAGTTGCCCAGGCAGCTCTGCCTCCTCAGACCAGGATGTTCTGTGGTGGCAAATGGCAGATGAAGCAGAAGCCCAAACCACGGCAGGAGGGGCCCATGGCCACCAGCTGTCCCCAGAGGTGATGATGGCACACAGGAAGCTTGGCTGTAGCTGATGGTGATGAGGATGCCTGCAGGGAGAGTCACCCAGGCTGTAACTTGTGGGAGCATGTTCATGCTCCAGCCAGCTCCTCTGACTTCCTGTGTCCCAGGGAAAAAAAAAGAAAAAGGAGAAGTAAAAATCAATTGACAAATTCCCACACAGGGGGCCTGGGATGCCACAGGGCACCAAGAGATCACCTTGGACAGACCTGAAGGACAGCCTGGCTGTGGCTCACCCTGGGGGTGGCGGGTGACTACAGCCCTGTGGGGGGACTCTGCCAGCTTTGACACGTGGTGTGGTGTCCCAGGAATATCCCTGTGCCTGCCTCTGGATCCCTGGAAGTGTTCAAGGCCAGGCTGGAAGGGACTTGCAGCCATTTGGGACAGTGGAAGTTGTCTCTGCCCATGGCAGTGGGTGAGACATTGTGAGAACCCAGGGCCAGTCTTTGACTGCCCCAGGAGCTCAGAGACCTGTGCAGGGGGCCCAGAGGGCTCAGAAGCTCTGGCACCAAGCCTGTGGTTTGGATTTTAGTCCATGGGAGAGATTACCAGCTTTAAAAGAAAAAATACAAGTCTCACAAATTTAAATAGAATAATAATAAGATTGTCACAGGGTGGAAAAGTAGATTTTGGGGTTTAGTACATGGGGTGGGTGAAGCCAAGATGGAGGAACTGCATGGCTTTTAGGCTTCTTCCTTCTTCTTCATCTCCTCCATGATTCTGCTGTGATGGTTCCACTGGTGATTGGTTTAGATAGAATACACACTGTCCAACACAGGTGATAAGTACTGGAAAATAGTTGTAAATAAAGTGTATGTAGTTTTTAGTATAAAAGATAACNTCTTTTGTTCATCTAGGGCAAGGAAAAGGACTTTTAACACCTTGGGGATATTTCTGCAAAAGCAGAAAACCCCACAAGACATGACCTCTAAGGTCACCTCCAACCAAAACCATTCCATGATTTCTTGGTGAGAAGAACTGTGGCCATGGAGGTCCCTGCCCAGCATTTTGGGTCCATCGCCCCACCAGGACTGCCCTGTCTGATGGACATTTCCCACCAAGAGCTGCTGTCCCATGTGTCACCAGGCCATGCCAGCTGGCCCCTCACCCAACTCCCACCCGATCATTCATTTGGGGAAGCAAGCCACGGTCTGGCAGGGCCCCTCTTGAAAGAGGCTTTCTGCAATAAGGGATGTCAGGAAATTCCATTATGGATCTCCCAGCCATGTTCGAAGCAGGAATGGGGCTTTTTCAACTGAGTGCCTGGACAGCTCCAAAGCTGTGATGAACTGCAAATGACCCCTGGAGCCCATTGTCTCCAGGAGCTGGTGACAAAGCCACAGGACCAGGCAGGGATGTCACACCCGGTTGGAAAACAATGATGTTGGAAGTGGTGGTGTGAAGGCCGGAATGGGCACAGTCCCCTCCCAGAGCTTAGAGTGGGAAGAAGGCACCGGTGACAGTGAGGGAAACCCAGAGTGAGCTCCACACATCCCCAGTGATGCCTTAAGTTTCAGCTTTCTTATTTCCCAGATGCTGTACTGCCTTAGTGTCTGACTCTGAACTTCATATGAAGTGTCAACAAGTTCTCCTCATGGCTCAGGCACACAGAACAATCCTTTTCCAGAACCAAGGACACAGAACAATCCTTTCCCAGAGCCAAGGACACAGAACAATCCTTTGCCAGCCCCAGAACCAAGGACACAGAACAATCCTTTTCCAGCCCCAGAACCAAGGACACTGTTACAGCTCCAGGCCCACAAAGTGCAAACAGCAGCAAATTGAGGAGAGCAGCCTGGGAGGGTGGGACTGCATCACCTGGAGCTGGAATGGGACAATGAACCCCAATATGGAAATGGCCCAAAACTTATAAAAGTGTGAGAACTCCTGACCCAGGGTCCATCTTGGGCCCATCTTGGGTGTAGCCGTGGCTGGGCTCTTGTACTGCCCAAGGTGTGTCCTTTTGAGGTCTTTAAATAAATCCCTACTTTATTCCTTTAACACACTCTAGCCTCTGTTCCAGGGAGCCTCTCACAGGCATCACAAGCCTCAAACTGCTTTTGCATGGAAGCAAATCCACAGCCCTCAACTGGAAGCACATGCTGGGGCTGTATCCATCATCCAGGCCGGAGCAGGGATGAGGGAGGAGAACTCTTTTGTAAGTGTTGGCCAGGGGAAATATGACTTATCTTGGAGAAATGAATCATGTTTCAGAGAATGCTTCCTGCAGAAATATTTTTCTCACAGCCTTTGTTCGGGGTTTTGGCAGATCTGGAGTTTGCTGGCGTTAGCAAAAGCCGTGCCTCCGCCCATTGCTCCTGAGGCTGGAGTAGGAAATAAAGAATAAAGGCCGAGGGGACGTGGAAGGCTAAATCCATCACCACTCCAGGATGTGGAGCTTAGAGGGGAATTTCAGAGGAGATCCCCAGATAACATCCAGCAGAGCTGACTGCTTCGCTGCTCTCGAGAAGGTACCTGTGCTGGGCAGGCAGCTTGGAATTCTGACACTGGGACAAATCCCTGTCAGGTGCTGGGGCTGGTTGGAAATCAGCCCTCAGTTCCTCCTTTCTCTCCTGTAAGCCATTTTGGGAGGGGGAAATGGCAGTGTGTCCTGTTCCTATGTGTGGTTAGCCCCAGAAAGTGAAAAGAAAATGAGAGAAAAAGCCCTGTTTTCACATGCAAATCAATCCTGAGCCTCTGGACTCCTTCTCCAAAGGCTCCTGTCTGCCTTCCCACCATTCACAAACATTGCTCTGGGTCACAGCTCAGGAGGGGAGGGAGGAAAAAAGCCCATCTTGGTTCTGGAGTAGTTCAAGGATTTTTCTTCCCAGTGGTAGGGAATTTTTCCTGGGAAGGCAATTTCATTCCTGGGCCTGGTAGGCTCCCTGATCATTTTAAAATCAACCTTTGAGGGGAAGAAGACCTTTAAAAACTCAATTTGCTCCCAGACATTTTACACAGTAACCCAAGCTGGAGTGGAGGATCTTTATTTAAATATGAATTAAGCCCCAACCTTCTCCTTTACTGCATTATTTTCCTTTGAGGTTTACTTTGATATTATTTCAAAGTCTTGAAGCTAACAAAATGCTGGCCCACATTTAAAGTGACAGGAGAGTTCTGGAAAAAGATTTAGGAGGCAACTAAAGTCTTTCAGTGCAGGGCTCTGAAACAGGACAGGAAATCATAAAAGGGCTGAGTGCACTTTACCACGCTCCAGACAAATCCTGAGACTACAAAGGCGAGGGGAATGGCATCGGGACCACAGAGAGCACCAAGATGCAGCTGGAAAACCTGGAACTACTCCATTAAAGCACAAGCAAAATGCTGGCAATGATGGAATCATTGAGCCATGGAATGGCTTGTGTTGGAAGGGTGGCTGAAGATCCCCTCATGCCCCCCCCTGCCACGAGCAGGGACACCTCCCACTGTCCCAGGCTGCTCCAAGCCCCCATGTCCAGCCTGGCCTGGGACACTGCCAGGGATTCCAGCCACAGTTTCTCTGCCAGGGCCTCAGTCTGTGGTGTTTGCTTCTTTTCGGGATTTAGGTGAGCAGCTTTTGCCCAGCTTTGGTGCTGCAAGTGGGAGAAAGGTTAAAGATGAGACATAAACGTGTGGTTTTTAATGGAAAGCAAAGAGACTGTGTCTGAGTGACAAAGGATGGGCTGTGTCTCCTGCTGGGACTGACCTCTCCTTCTGCTTTCCATCGCTTCCCAGCCATCCAGCTGCTGCTGGAGCAGGTTTTGTCTGCCTGAAGCATCACAGGATCCCTCAGGCTGGACAAGCCCTCGAAGAGCAGAGTCCAACCATTCCCTTATCACTGATTCCTGTCCCCAAGTGCCACCTTCAAGTGGGTTTTAAATCCCTGCAGGACTGGTGAGTTCCTTTCACATCACTTCTGATTTCAGTCTTTTATCTTTCTGCCTAACCCTGATCCAGGTCCCTTTGTCACTGCACTTCCCAACAGCAGGAAACAGAGGATTTATCCTTGTCCTGAGCCTGCAGCTGCGCCTGGGTCCTCCCCTGGCTCGCAGGCTCCCTCCTCTCCCAGGTTTGTGTGGGATGCAGGTTCCCCCAGCCAAGATCTCAGTGCTGAGGTGACACTGACCTCTCTTTGCTGTCACTGTGCAAAGAGGGGGGGCTGGATTTGCCATCCCAGACAAGGTACCTGGGTGGTCCCAGCCAAACCAGCGCTTCCAAGTTTACAAGGATCCCTGGGAAAAATTGTCAGGGCTCCCACTTTTCCCCACCCCTCCCTGCTGTCAGCACTCCTTGGTTGTGTGGAAACGGGGTGGCCTTGGGGGTAGCTGGAGAGAACAGGCATCCCAAGGGATGGGACCTGGGGGTTAGGTTTGTTTGGGGGGTTTTAATAGCTATTATTTTTTCATGCAGACTTTGTCTGAAAATTCAAAAACCGTTTTTCCCCCCCTTTTAAAAATGGAGGGGTTGGAGATGTTAAGCTGAGCTGGGATTGAGAAAAACTATTTTTAAAAAACCCCAAATCAGTGCGTTTTACATCCTCACCTCAGTGCTTGGCTTCTTTCCAGTGAATATTTTGCTTTGTGGTTTGCTGGAATAGTTTGTACTGGTTTGTGGGTATTTTTTGCAGCCTTTCATGTGCACAGAGACCAAGCAATCCAGGACCAATATTTAGCCAGGCTCCATGTGGGTGTGTGTGCTGCCACGGAGGAGAAATCCCTTTGTTGGGACCCATCTGATCCTGCTGCTTTTAGGGATTTCTTACCTTCATCCTCTTCTGCACAAGCCACCCTGTCCCTGCCCTTGGTGACATCCCTTAATCTCTCACGGGGTGTTGTGGCATCAGAGGTGGGCTTGGGAAGGACAATTTTAATCCCCTTGGGAATTAAGGGTGATAAATGCCCTTGAAAAAGACTCCTGTGTATGGAAAAGAAAATATAAATACATCCATGCGCTGCCCACGAGGACACAGCTGC
The DNA here is from genome assembly GCA_013397295.1 of Polioptila caerulea. Lineage (NCBI taxonomy): Eukaryota > Metazoa > Chordata > Aves > Passeriformes > Certhiidae > Polioptila > Polioptila caerulea. The sequence goes on along the minus strand of VYXF01002843.1, from coordinate 82,491 downwards.
AGTCTGAGGTCTGAGATTCCCGACTGCCCAGCTCGTGCCTGACAAACTCCAAGCACACAAAAAGCCTTTCCAGCAGCTGATGGAACTGTCTGCCTCCCTCTTCATGGAGTCAGACGTGTTTGCTCTTAAAAATCTGTAACCCCAAGAGTTCACAGCTCCTAAGCTTTTTGGAGCATTTTGTGCCTTTGGTTCTCCCTTCAGGAACTGAATGTACCCATCCAAACACCATAGCATGGCTCTCTCCTGGCCGTTTGAGCAGTTGCTCCCTTTTCAGCCTAAAAACGAATGTTGTATCCTAATGCCAGGCTCCAGATTTACATCTCCAAGGCCATGCACCCACAGGAGCCTCGGCTAACCCCCAGAATTCATGGAAGAGGTTCCAAAGGTGCTTATGAGCATTGGTTTTCGTTTGGAGTTGCAGGGAGTGGTCAAAGGCTTTGATCTATCATGACAGAACCTTAAATCCATGGTATTGGAGCATGGGGGGAGCAGCCCTGACCCTCTGCAGCAGCAGGGAAGGCACATGGCACAGATCCCTGGGAAAATCCAGCCATGTCCTCCTGCTCCTGAGCACCTCCTGGCACAGCAGAGCAGCACCACAGGCTCCCTGACAAGCCTTCAGAAAAGCTGGATTGGGATTTCAGTGCCCGTGCTCAGAAAACAATCACTTCTTGAGCTGAAACCACAACCTAGAGCACCGTTAGAGATTCCTAAAATTGCAGTGACTGATGCAAAAACACACGTTCCTTGGAAGGGGGAAAGTCATTCCGTGTGCTGCACTGCCTGACAGCTGTTAAATTCACCTTCTTAAATGGTGTTTTTGGCTCTGCTGGTACCCAGGGCCCAGACTGAGATGTCATTTACTTTTAAGTTAGAGCTTCTAATGGATGTGATGGATTTTCCTCCACGCAGCAGGGCTTGTTTTAAAATAAACACTTGACATTGTGGCTCGGAAACCTCCCAGGGAATGAATGCATCTGATGCACACACAGAGAGGGTCATGATTTGGCATCTTAAACTGTTTTCCCCCAAAGCTGGTTTGGATGGAATGACATGATTTATTTTTTAATGCCCCTATACACAACTGGGAGGTTGCTTTGGGGTTTTTTTTGGTTTTTTTTTTCTTCCCACAGTTGATGGGGAGAAGAGGGAATTTGGGATAATTTAGCCCCATGTTTCCAGATCCTGGTCTAGTGGAAGGTGTTGGGTTTTAAGGTTCATTCCAAGCCAAATCATACTGCAGACATCAGCCCAGACAAGTGATGCTCACACCCTCTGCACCCCATCACCCCACTCCCTAGGAAAGGGTTTTTAGCCAAATTTCTGAGTGTGAAAACATTGTGGGGTGCAAGGAAGAGTCTCAGCCTCTGCTGGGGGCTGTGGAGTCAAGAACATAAATCCCAAACCCCCGGTAGCTGCATGACATCTTTATTTTTACTGGCAAGAGAAGCAGTATACACAGCGACATTGCAGTCTCTTAGCTCGTTAAAAATATCTCAATAAATAAAACAAATAAGAAACATATACACTGGAACAGAAAACTAAAACAAAAAAAAAAATTTAAAAATAAAAAAGGGGGGAAGGGGATGAGCGGTAGCAAATCATGGAGCAATAAGGGAGAGGTGGCAGAGTGTGGAGGGCAGTCTGTAATCCAGGCTGTACTCGAAACAAATCATGCAGGGAGCTGGGGACATGGTTTTTCCTTCTTTTCCTATTTTTTGCTGAGAGCCTTGGTCCAGTTTTCCCATGACTGTACAAGAAATCAAGTTTGGAATTAAAAAAAAAAAAAAAAAAGAATATAGCTAAGGGGAAGTAAAACTTGAACCCAAAGATGCCTCATAAATGTGTTCCTGAATTAAGATTTTTTTCCAGAAATAAAAAACAAAATCAGCAATAAAACATCAAACGCACAGACAGACAGACACAAAATCCCAACAACAATGAACAACCAGGAATGTTGCTTCTCCTTCTCTCTTTGGTCAGTCGTTTTGGGGAGAGATATTGCAAAGTTTCAGCCCATTCTCTTTGGTGCTGTTTTGTTGCTCAGTCTAAAATGCTCCGCGAGAGTTCAGAGCGAGGGAGGTCAAGAGGGGTCTTTTGGACCAGTTTTCTTGAGGTTTTTAAGGTTTCAGAAGCTACAAACTTGGATATATCCCAATTCCACTTCAGTCGCAGACACTGGACAGTCTGGAGAGAAGGAAAAAAAACCAAAGAAAAGAGAAGAAAAGTAAATACAGCGAATGCAGGACATCTTTCTGAGATAGGTAGAGTGGGAAGGGGTTTTTCCCTGCAATCCGGGGAAATGCAATTCCTGCCATGTGTTGAACCCTGCCTCTGGTTCCAGCAGCATGGATTTAATACAGGCACTGGGCAAGATCCAGTGTGCCAGGAGCAAGTGGAAGCACAGTTCCTCAGGCTCTTGGATAGACAGCCTAAATTTGGAGTCTGGTAATGTCACAGATGGATTTGCACTGGAGTTTAAAATAGTAAATCCATAGGCAGGAGCAATGTATCCATCAAAACATCACTGAATCCCAGAATGGTTTGGGTTGGAAAGGACTTTAAAGCTCATCTCATTCCTCCCCCTTGCCATGGTCAGGGACACCTTCCACTCTCCCAGGTTGCTCCAAGTTGTGGAACACTTCCAGGAGCAGGGTAAATTCTGTGGGACAAACTCCATGACCCAGCAGGGCCCACGGGATTCCCTGTCCTGCTCAGGGCAGGGATGGCTTTGCAGGCGAGGTGCTGCTCCTGCCCTCGGCAAAGCCACCTCAGCTCAGATTTCAAAAAGCAGATATGATTATTTCCTCCCACTGAGGAAAGCTTCCATTTAGCTGATTTCCTTTCCCTTCCCTCTCCAAGTTATTAATTATCTAATTACAACCACATTCTGCAGATGAGCTCGGGGATTTGTCAGGCTGCCCAGGACCACTTAGGAAAGCTCCACCTCTCCTGGTGGTTTGGGGATGCCCACGTCTGACAGATGACAAGCTGATCCTTTCCCCATCCAGGGAGGGCTCTAGGAAAGGAAAATAAAATCCAAGGAGGAGGAAGATACCACAGAGTAGTTTGCTAATTTTTTTAAATTATTTTTTTCCAGCAAGCAGAAGAAAGGGGTGGAGGGCGGTCACACGAGGTTTTGCTGTGCCCTGCTCTTCTCTGAGTGTGGCTGGCATGAAAAAGAGGTAAAACCAGATGAAAAGCTGGTCTAGTTCCAGGGTTTTTTTTTAAAATCCCACCCAAGAGCAGAGAGCTCAGCATAAAGCTGCTCCCAGGGCAGAGCTGATGTCTTTGACCCTGGCTGAGACCCCCTGCTCTGGCTGCTGCTGCCCTCAAGCCTCTCCTTCCCACTGCTTCTTTCTGGTTTCCAGCCCCAGCTAGAGGACTGGGAATTTCTCAGGCTGATTTTTTTTCCCTGTTATGATGAGGCAACAGTAATGGCCTACCCTGTGGATCGTAGATTTTCCAGAGCTCTGGAATGGCTCTGCCACATTCATGTTGGTTCCATGGAACTGGATTGGCTTTTTTGGGGTGCCTTTTGACCCAAACCATGCTGTGTTTCTGTGAAATTACACTCTGAAATTTCACTCTGAATCTGGATTGTGGATTTTCCGGAGCTCTGTGTTTTGCTCGTCTGTTTTGTTGGGGTTTTTTTAAAGGTAACTTTTCCAACTTCTTTTAAAGCTGAGGGTGTAGAAAAAACGCTCTGACCCCAGGGCCTTTTTTGTTTTCTAGCCCTGCACATTCTAGGGTGAATGGGGAAAGAGAAATCCCATATGGAGTGGCTTCTTCTCAGAGGTAAGGCCTGAACAAGATGGGACAGAGCAAACACATCAAGGTGAGGAAAATGTGGCATTCACAGAACCCCAGAATGGTTTGGGTTGGGAGGGACTGTAAAGTTCACTCTGTTCCACCCCTGCCGTGGTCAGGGATGCCTTCCACTATCCCAGGTTGCTCCAAGCCCCATCCTTGAACACTTCAGGGACCCAGGAGCAGCCACGGCTCCTCTGGGCACCCTGTGCCAGGGCCTCCCCACACTCAGAGGAATTTTCTTTCTGACTGAATGGCTCCTCTTTTTTGTGTAAAAAATTATTCTAGAATAGCCCCACCAGCAGCTTCATGCAGTGCTGGGTTACAGCACAAAAGGTGATGCTCCTGCTTTAGAAAATCCCTAAAATCCCATTCCTGAGCTCAGGGGCCAGGAATTCCCAGCTGTTTTGGGAATAACTCATCTAAAAAGCCCTATGGCATGGATCAATCAAAATATCCACAGTCAGGTTTGGATCCTTTGCCTCCCAGCACCCCATGGGGGGTTGATTTGCTCAGAAACCCCCCAAAACTTTTGCTGTTCGAGTTCAAAATGTTCTGTGCCCAATGGTGACTCCCCTTTCTTGCCGTTGTTTCTGTTTTCTGGGGAAAAAAAAAAAAATGGGCCCAGCTGTTTCAGGATAGGGAGGGAGTGGGAAACAGCCGTGCTTCAAAATTGCTGATGGCATCCCCATGACTGGGAGGATCACTGCTGAAGGGATGTTCCCGAATTATTTCATGGAGTTCTCAGCTGTGCCTGAAGCCAAAATTGGTGGTAGCCACTTCACAGAGTGGTTTGGGCTGGAAGGGATCTGAAAGCTCATCCCATTCCATGGGCAGGGTCACCTCCCATCAGACCAGGTTGTTCAGAGCCCAGTCCAATCTGGCCTTGTTTAAATTTGAATAACTCAAATTCCTTTAAATTTAAGCTTGTTTAATTTAAATATAAACTCGTTTCAATTCCAGCCTGTCTTTGTTTAAATTTGGATGGTGAAAAAAAAAAAACAAAGCACACACAAAAAAAAACCCCACTTTAAAACAGCAGAATTGCCTCAATTTTTTTTGGGTGCTACCAGGAAAGAATAAACCCAGCAGAAATCTCCTGATTTCCATGAGCCAGGAGAGGAGGGAGCCCTGGAAAAGGCAGCACAAGGCTGCGAGGCTTCAGAGGGGAGGAAGCAGCGGAGAAAGGAATTCAGACGATTGTGTCCATGCGAGGGGGTGGGGAGAGGGACAAAAATCAGATCTAATGCTGTGGGTAGGGACAGACTGAAACCAGATCCCCTGGCTAGGGCTGTGCTGCCTCTGCTGCTAGGAACCCTTATCAACCATCCGCTCTTGAAGTCTCCCAGATGAAGGAAAAGCCACAGATATGTGCATCTTACAGCTGGGAAAACGTTTCAAAACACATCCCTGGCAGAGCTTCATTCCTGAGCCAGGGAAAAGCTTCCCCCTGATTCACCCCAGCCTGTTCAGAGCTCGGGGGATTCATCTGCCCGAGGCTGGTTGGAGGTGAAACATCCTCCCTGTACCCTGCAGCTCCCCAGTTTGTTACCAGGAGCAGTTTGATGGGAATGTGGCATGAGGAAATGGAGATTAAAGTCTTTTCTCCTCCCCCCAAGGCTGTTTCTCCCTCTCCAGACCCTCTTGGGCATCCCTTAGGAAGACCCATGGTTTGCTGATGCCTCACTGTCCGGGGAAAACTGAGGATCCTAAAGAGAGGATGCCACAAGAAGAAGCCAAGGGGAGAGCCCTAGTCCTTCCTGTCTGGGTCTGCTCCCAGCCATTGGAGCAGGATGGAGGCTGGAGACAGGACCAAAAACTCCAGTTGTGAGTGCTCCTCTCACGTATTGCCAGAAATTACTCCGTAATTTTTCTTTAAATATTTTTTTCCCCCTCACACAGCTGCTGAAAGGGTTATTGATGTCCACAGAATCACAGAATGGTTTGGCCTGGAAGGGACCTTAAAGCCCATCTCATTTCACCCCCTGCCATGGACAGGGACAGTTTCGATTATCCCAGGTTGTTCCAAACCCCATCCAGCCTGGCCTTGAACCTCTCGAGAAGAGAGGGATGCTCACCAAGGAGAAGAATTCAATAGATTCTACCTGTGGGCTCAACAACTGCCCGTGGAAAAACTTGTCCTTTGGGGCCCAAAACACCTAGGAATAGCCAATTGTTCAGGTCATAGCCCAGCTACAATCAGACTTGTGGGCCTGTGCTCACCACAGGGAGGAGAGGGGAATGCTGAGAAGTGAAGCATTTTGCTGCTGGGATGCTCAGAGTTGCTCTGTTGGGTTCTGCCTCACTGCAGCAAAATTTCTGCAGTCAGGAAAGTTTGCCCCAAGGTGCTGCGTCCCTCCCTCGGCAGAAAATTAAAACAAATAAAAACTTTATACTGACGTTAAAAAAAAAAAAAAAGAAAGAGCTTTGAACAGCAAAGGCACATTTGCCCCAGCCCAGTGCTCCTCCAAAGGCTGAGTGAGGCTGGGGGCAGCTGGAGGAGGAGGCAGCAGGTTAAGGGGAGCCCCTTGTTAGAAACTTGGCAGCACATCACTGGAATGGCAGCTCGGAACTGCCGAGGGGAGGAAGCCGCTAATGAGCCGTCGGGGCAGGGAAAAGCAGGCCCGGCGTTCGGGAATTTGGGAAGAGCCATCGGAGCTGCCCCGCTGCCGGGCAGGTGGCTCGGGAGAACAGGCACTGAGGGACACCCGCGGCATCTCCTGAGCCAGGGATGGGGGCAAAGAGGGGCAGGAGGTGGCCCCCACCAGCCCTCCTGGCTGGCAGAGCTCAGCATCGCTTTCTTTGGCTCCAATTCACTCCCCCACACAAGCCACAGGAGAAAGGTGTGGAGGAAAGGGGAGGAAAGGCAGGGAAGGAGGTGTTGTCCTAGTGCAGCTCCAGGGAAATAGCCGGGGCTGGGGAGGAGAGCTTGCCCAGACACAGATGTGTCCTTAAAAAGCAGCTCTGAGGCTCACACCAAGGGAGAGAGCAGGCACATCCCACCTTCCTGTGCCTCCTGAGTCCCATTCCTATGGCCTTCTCGGATCCAGATGGGCTCCAGCTGCCAGAGCACCGGCAGCTCTGGGCAGGCACTGCCTGCAATGCACACCCAAAACAGGGCCGAAGAAGTGGGAATGGCTGGAAATCAGGGAAGGAGGGTAGAGTTGTCACAGGTGGCCCATCCATGGCTTCTGCTGAGATGCTCACAGTGACAGATCCCACCCTGCACTGACACAACTCTCAGCCCGAGGGGGGAATCTGATTTGGTTTAATTTAATTTAGGACACAGCTGGCAGTCACTGGGGCTGGCCTGTGGTCCCTGCCTGCTTCTGCAGGGATAAACACAACTGCGATAGGAACCAGGCCATGAGAACACCCTCCTGCCTCCAGCCCGTTTTAGGAGAGCAGATATTACTGGCCAAAGGGAAACCTTTCCTCCTCCCCTCCACACCCCTGCCAAAATCATACAAATTCTAGGAAAGACACCTTCTCTAAAAATAAACATATACATCTGTGGCTTTCTTCTTTTTCCAAGGGAACTCTGTCGGTCTGGCCCACTCAGCCAGCAGCTCCTCTGTGTTTTTCTGTGTGCAGCTGCAGCTCCCAAACCCCAGCAGCAGCAGCATCAGCATCCCTGTGGGATGCTCGCTCTGGGATTTTCCTACCCTCTGGATCAAACTTTTCCTGCCCATTTCCCCACTTTACCTGTCTTTGCAGAGATTAAATATTTTGGGAGTGAGTCTGGCTGTACCTGTGGAGTAGCCTCTTTTTTTTTCATCAATGCAGCACAAAGACTCTGTAGTAACCTCTACTCCTAGGAGTAAATCAGGGGAAGGATGACAACCAACGATGGACTCAGCTGCGTGGATTAACGCCAGTGCAATTAATGGTAACAACACCCAACACCACCCACCCCACCCCCGTTTTAAAAGCATCTAGGGTTTAAACTCCTTCTTTCAAATAAAAAAATAATGGAAAAACAAACAACAAAAATAACTCAGGCCACCCACTAAAAAGCAGAGACATAAAATCCACGGAATTCTGCGGGCTTCTGGGAACAATCCACGGGACAGGTACGACTGCCCCGGGAACTCGGGGTGCTTTTTCATGTCCCTGACAAATAGCAGCTGAGACACCTGCGGGCCAGATGTGCACAGCTGTATGTGTGCTGCTGCCCATCAATCCTCGGCTCCCAGCCCGCTCCAGATGCTGGCCCTCACAAACACGGCTTGGAAGGCTGGGCTGGAGCGAGGGAACTGTGAGCCCAGGCATTTCCCTCTTCCCAGGAGTCTCCCCCGCATGCAGAGCTGAGCCCCCAGAGTCCTCCAGGCCTGCACAACGCAAATTTGGGGCAGAGACCCTCAGGGGAAATTCAGGGAGAGGCACTTGTATCCCATGGCTGTGAATTTTTAATGCCCCTGCAAGAGTGACCTGTCGGGGGAGGTACCACTCTCTCTGTGTTTCAGACCCAAAAACCCATCAGCACCTGCCTTGGAATTGGTGTATTCTGGTGTTTATCCACAGTTTTGCCATCTCTCCATGGGCACAGGTGTAAAGGATTTTAGTTTTTCCTGCAAAAAGTATGGCACTTGTGCCTACAACTCTGGGAAGCAAAACCTTGCCTGTCCTGAGTTAGCCTTGGAGATGATTGCTGAAAAAAGATCCTTTTTCTTGGCATTTGGAGTAGGAAGGAAGCTGTGTTTGCTCCTCAAAACTGCCAAAGAGATTCTGGGGCAGCTTCCCTGAAGCATGGATGGATTTAATCATGTTTTTGCACTCATGGATCCGCACAGAGCACGACAAAAAGGCCCTCAGTGGGAAGAATCCAGGAAGAAGGCGCTGTGCTCAATGCCTAGGTTTTGGACTCCCATCCCAGGTGACATTCTGAGATGTCTGCAGGACAAAGGTTGCTACTCTGATATCTTCCCCCCACTGTAAGGCACACCCTGAAGTCCCTGAATTCCTCAATCCCAATTCCCTGGCCCCATGCTCAATGTTTAGCACATGGCAGGTGCTGCTCCTTGTTCCTCGATAACCACACAGGCTCTGAGCAATGGAGGTGATTCAGCCCCAGGACTTTGGGAAGGGATTGTACCGGCCAGGTCTCCATCTGGGATTAATCAGCACGGCTTCCTTGAAGTCAAGGGGCCAAATTCTCACTTGGAATAAACTGGATTAACCCTGCTGCAGTCAATAAAGTCCCTCTGATCTTTCTTTTATGGCAAGAATCGCTCAACTCTTTAAAATACCTGGGGTTAGAGGGTGTTGGCCTCGTGAAGGGGGAGTTATATTTTATATGACAAACAATCCTGTCGGGGGAGGGGGGGAAGGAGTCCTTGGCATGGAGTGAGCCACTCTGGATTTTGTGGGGCTGGAGTGAGCCATTGGGATCGGTGGTTTTGGCACCCTGGGAGTGGTGACAGTGATTTGGAATTTGAATAGGTGTGATATGCCTGGCTTGCTCTGCATTCCTTATCTCCTCCTGCCCCAGGGCTCTTTCTCTCCGTCTTACTTGGCCTGGCTCAAAATCCACCCTGGGCCCCACGTGTCCCCTCAGTCCCGCGTTTCTTCCAGCCTTTAATGCAAGCACCGCACAGTACAGTTGTTTTCCTAGACTTTACAGCCGCTGCCTTCCATGCAGATGGCTTTGCCCATGCTTAGAATCACAGAATATTACGTTTAAATCAGGTTTAAAACCCTTAAACCAGGCTTCTTAAACCAAGCTCTCTGGAATTCAGCCAGGTACTGAGCCCGTTCCCTGCCCTGGTGTTTATAATCCGCTCTATCCCTCTCTTTCCTCTTCCTCCTCCTCTCCTTGCCAGCCTCTTCTCCCTTGGGGCATCCTGTGCAGGGCCAGCAGTTGGATTCGATGCAGGCAACAGCAGAGTGGCTGTGAATCTCCCTGGGGGCTGGTCAGGGTGGGGATATTCCACCTTCGTTTCTGTGGGTTTGGATGCTGCAATCCTCCTCCAGCAGCGCGGTCAGCGCGACCCCCCGGTGCCCGTCCGGGCTCGGAGCGTTCGGGAATCATTTTCCCAAGACTCCCAGGAGCAGCATCCCTGCCTCGAACCCGGCGTGGGGCTGGCCAGAGGCTTTATGGGCTTCCCTGAAACTGCTCCGTGGGTCGTGCCGGGCGGGCAAACTCCGGGGAGTGGGACAGGGAGCCAGATCTTACCCACGACCTCCTTAGTTTCCAGCCTCTGGAAGCTGTAGTTTCCAACCCTCTGCTCTGCTCTGCTCCCATAAATAAATAATAAAATAAGCCTCCACTCCCATAAATGAACACCCTGAGGGGTTTGATTCCCGGTGCAATGACTGACTAATGATTTCTGAAATCGTGTTTTATTCTGCTTACTGTCTGCGCCGCTGCTCCGTGTTCCTTCCATACAAATAAATTATCCCCTTCAGAGCTCCCCTGTCACCTTTTCATCGCACTTCTGGATTTTATGGCTTCGAGAGAGGTAAAGCAAAGTTATCACTCCCTTGCTGCTGTTTTTCAAAGGGGAACAAACAGCCTCGCTCCAGCAAGTTCCAATTTTGGGAGGAAGAAGCTCGCAGAGCTCTGCTCGAGGAGCAAACAAGTCGGCTCGTCCGTGTCTAGAGGAGGATGTGATCACATGTTTGATATTAAAATGATAATCCAGCCGCTGGCCGGGCTGGGATTTAGCACACAGTCTGCTGACTCAGAGGAGCCCAGCCAGCGACTCCCAGGAACATGATTTGTGTGCAATACGCACTCAGCAGCCTAGGGAAAAAAGCCCTGGAAAACCGATTTCCACGGTCTTTTCCAGCCTGTCATGCTGCAAAAGGGCAGATGCGTGTTTTCCTGTCTGCAGTTGTCAGGTTTTCGGGGTTTGGGTGATGAAACGAAGGGGTTAAGTGGCCGCTTGCGGGCGGGTGAGCGCGGCTGACTCAGCTCGGCAGCAGCTGCCTGCTCTTGTTTGGGTTTGCCAGCTGCAAAAGCTGGGCTGGTTCGAGCCTGGGCGAGGGACCCCTGCGAGGTTCCCGCTGGGATAATAACCTGGGGCACTGCTGCAATCCCCGCTCTGGGGGCAGCGGGAGGAGCTCTCCGCAGCATCTGCTCCCAACAAAGGCTCCGAGCTCGGATTTTGGCAGCTCTGGGCTCCGCAGTGGGCAGCGCTGAGCCCAGCTGGAGCCAGAGGAAGCTGCTCATGGGCTTCCCTGCTCGGGTTTACAGCTCGAACTGGTTTGGGTTGGGAGGGACCTTTCAAGGTCCTCTGATCCTACCTTTCCTCTAGACCAGGTTGCTCCAAGCCCCATCCAAGCTGGTCTTGGATGTTTGCAGGGGTGAAGGGAGCCTCTGGCTGATGCTGAACAGCTTTTCTGCTCTGTACAACTGAGTTTTACACAAGGTTTATATTTGCAGTACAAGATACTTAAGTTTTGTATTGTTCAGGTTAAACCAGCATGTGATATTTGTGAAGGGAGGGGGGCCCGGTGTTGCATTTGGTGGCTGAAATGAGGATTTAGAGGCTTATTAGGGAATCAGATTGAATGCAGGGAGTGAATAGGGAAGCTTGGATCTGTCTCTGTCTAGAGAAATGTGTTCATGCTTCTGCACACAACACACAGATCATGTGTGATCCCAGATTCAATTAAATATCTGGGTGTGGAGGGTGACTGGGGTGACTTAATTTAAGAACTTTTCACTCCTCCGTGTGCTTTTTACCTGTTAAAAACGCTTTCATTTTCTTTTGAAATTTCTAGTTGCTGTTCTTACACAGGCACAGATGGGCCTCACCACAGAATGATTTGGACTGGAAGGAACCTTAAACCTCCCCTTGTTCTACCCCCTGCCACGGGCAGGGACAGTCTGCTACCCCAGGCTGCTCCAAGCCCCATCCAACCTGGCCCTGGACACTTCCAGGGATCCAGGGGCAGATAACTGCACCTTTCACCCCTCACACAGCACTTCCCCATCAGCAAATACCGGTGTGAATGACAGACATTCAGATTAAAGGCTCCCTAAATGCAGCAGTGACTGTAATCAACATCAATTAATGAGACGATTTTCCCTAGAGTAGGCAGAAGAAATTCAAATGCTGGGCCATGCTCCCCTCCTGGAAGTGCACGGATGCACCCGACAGGAAACTTAACCTGACATCCCACACGGTTTGGCTGAACAAAGTGATCTCTGCCCTCTCCATACTTATTTAAATTTTCAGTTGACTGCATAATCTGGCCCTCTAGAAAGTCCCTTCAGGAGGTCACACAGCTGAAATAATAGCTAATGAATTTGTAAAAAAATTATTTCAGAGTTATTAAATGCTTTCTTCCTTCCCTTCTGAGTGTTTGCATGCTGGTCTCAAACTAGGTAGGGCTAGAATAAGGGGACTGGCAGGACTGTGCCAGCTCCAGAGACTTCAGGAGAACTGCTGGCACTGCTTTTCCTTCCAGAGATATCCTCATTCTGCTCCCATCTCCTCACTTGGCTGTTCCACCTCTGCTTTTGGAATGGCCTTAAGGACAGGGGATGGGGCTTTTGGATTTCTCCAGTGTTGCAGCATCCAAATGATTTCCATCTCTGCTCCATTAATCATGGGTTGGTTTGGCTTGGAAGGGACCTTAAAGATCTTTGAATGTGAAAAGACCTGAGTTTATTCCTTCCAGTGCCTGGCTGCACCAGCCAGGCTCTGACTGCAGGAATTGGTGATTTGTATCTGCTCTGAGGGAACCTGCTCCCCTATTCCACGGATGCTGAGATCCTCCTGTGTGCACGGGCTGGGGACCAGGGGTTTAATTTTTGGGGGATCACTGCCTGGCTCCCTGATAAGATCCAGCCAAGTCATCTTGTTGGCTGAGGAAGGGAATCCCATGGGATTCCCAGGAAGAGGAGCTGAGGCCTAGTCTGGGGACCAGACATGGAGACAGTCCAGGACATGTGAGGGCAGCTCTGAACCGACTTGTGCCTTCACTTGGACTTGAGCTGTGTACTCCAAACCTGACAATGCTGCTTCAGCCTTACTTGCTGCTCTTGTGTGTTAGGGATATAGGTTTTTCCAATAGATCCAAAGAGTAACTAAATGATAAAGGCTGCTGGATGTGAGATTAGGCTGGAATTCTCAAAAGGATCAAGAAAACTTGGTGTCTTTCAAAAAAATCCCAGCTCTGGAGGGGCTCTAAATCTCTTTGGCTTCAGTCTGCTCATCATCAACTCCAATAGATTATTAACTTAATTAATCAGTTAATGTAGAATTTTTAATAGGGCAATTTTCCAGGCTTTGGGTTTTAGGTGGAAAAGCTTGAGCACATAACCTTTTGAGTTCTGAGCTAGAAAAAAAGAGCTTAAAATACATTTTCTGGAATCCTGTCTCAGTTCCTGCCTGATTAGGGCTGGAAATTGCCTTGGAATGGGGAGGAACTAGAGGAAAATTACTCCAAGAGGTATTTGGGCCTGAATTATCCATCAGCACTACTCAGGCAGTTTTCCCTGCCCTGAGTTTTACATCTGTGTGCTGACCAGAACGGTGACTTTTATTTTTATTTAAAGCATCCCCATCCCTACAGAAACCTCTGGTGGTTTGTGAACCATAGCCCTGCCGATTTAATCCACCCCTAAACATTAAAGGTGAGCCTGACTCATGCTGGAACTGCTTGCTCATCAGATTTCCCTTTAATCAGTGGGGTTGTTGGAACTCTCCAGCCCCCCTTGGTCACTTTGCAGGATCCCGCTGGAACCAGCGGCCTCGGGATGGCTCTGGCCCAAGTGACCTCCTCAGGATCCTGGTGCAGAATTCTCCTGGTGGTACCCTGAGACCAGCAGATGCTGGCCTTTCTCTCAACTCCCACTCAGTGCCTCAAATCCCAGGGAAAGCTCTCCTTCCGCTGCTACACCCTCTGCTTTGAAGACAAAAGATAATTCAAGAAGATATTTGAAGTGGGGAGGGGGGGGGGGAGGGGGGAGGTTTGGATGGTTCAGCTGCCTTCCAAAACTCACAGGGCTTTCCAAAGCTGGAATTAGGACATTTCCAAAGCTGGAATCAGGACATTTCCATGCACAGTCTGCCCTCTCCAGAGCTGCCCTGGCGTTGATGCATGGCAAGATCTGCAGCAAAGCTAATTCTCCTGTTTGCAATTCTTCTCCCTCCCCCAGTTAAGCTGAGATGTCCTTTTTCCTTTTGTCCTAAAAGCCCCCAAAAAGCAGCCTGTGGATAAATGATTTGGGGTTGTGATGGGTGTTATGAGCCTCTGCAACTCCAAGGAGAGTCTGGGTGCACCAAGTGGGTGCCAGTGGAACCAGAGTCCTGCTTTTGGTTTGAGCTGTTATTTTATTTTGTTCATGGCACACTGCTTGTTTGGGAAGTTATTCCCTGCCTTGGCTGCCTGGAGCAGATCCCAGAGAGCAGCACAGCCTGCTCTCTTCATTATCTGTCCCACTATTACCTCTTTTTTATTTTTCCCCTCCCTCCTTAGGTCTCTTGTTTTGGGTCACTTTATTCTCAGTGCTGACCCCACAGCAGGGTTTTCCAGCTTTGTTGCTTCTGTGACTCAGGAGGGATGTTTTGCTCTCATTTATTAGTTTTTCTGGCCAGAATACAAGAGGTTAAACACTTCGGAGAAGCTTATTCTGTATTTACAGCCGAGGTAGGTTTCTAAATCAACAGTAGGTCATGTATTGGAGTGACTCACGGAGCTGCTTAACCTTTTTCCTTCCGTTTTTGTCCCTCTACAAATCTGAGGCGCAGCAACATCTGCAATTCAGATCTCTGAAATGAGAAGCTGTGAAAGGCATATAAAGGGCTGAATGTAAATCCAGCCTGGTGGCACATGGATCCCTTCTCTCTGCTGGCAAGGTCCTGCCCACTGGGGAGGTGGCAGGGTGGGCATTGCGGGTGTTAATATTTGCTTTTTGGAGGGGAAACTGAGGCACCATCCACCAGCCAAGATTGCAGGGCAAGGTGATTTTAGGGCATGGTGGAGGTGAGCCCAGGGTGGGCTGTGGGTGCAAGGAGAGCAAAGCCCACTGCTGCCATCCCATCAAATGGTCCATGGTCACAAGGGAGGTGTCATCCTCTCAGTTAGCCCAGAGGCTCTGGTGGAAAGTGTCCCCACAATGGGAAAGAGCCCCAGCGCCCCATGGCACTTGTGCTGCCTGCCAAAACCCGTGGGAAGCAGACTGGAGGTGACCAGAGCAGATGGGAACAAGCTGGGGGTTCTTTCCTCACCCATTACCTCTGCAGTTCGCTGTGCTCCAATCCTCTTTTTTCAGTGTAGAGTTACAGACCCCCCTTCTTCCCCAGCAGCAAAGCAGCCCTGAGACACTTCCACTCCTGAATCACAACCAAACCCCTGCATTTCCCCTACCCAGCAGCATTTAGTGACTCTCTTCCAAGGACCCCGTGGAATCTCTCAAATTTTGGGGTTTGTCCCTCTCCTCTCCCTGCCCCAGGGTCTTCAGGATGTCCCTGACAGCTCTCCTGTGCAGTTTTGGGGGCTCTTAGCTGGGTCTGAGGTGCTGCAGGAGCCCCGTGGGCACAGCATCTCTCTGGGGTCCAGCTGCTCCTCATGCATCCCAATCTTCAGATTTTTAAGGAATCCAGTCCCTCAGGGAAGGGCAGATGCTGGCTGTAGGTGCCAGCAGCTCTGGAGGATGCTTGTCCTGCAGGATTAGAGCTGACCTGGGAGGCCTGAGAATTTTTTTTCCTTGTGTTTAGGCCACAGATTGCTTTGCCAGCTCTGTGAGGTTTTTCCCTCATGAAAGGACTGTGACCCTCTTGGAGTCATCTTTTAAAACTTGGGTTGTTTATAGAAGTGGCTATTGGTAAAGGAATGGAATAGATCTGTGCTTTTTGTGTCTGGAGCTAATTTAATATCTCCTGTTAAGAGGAGGAGAGGGGAGGGTTAATCACATGCTCAGGAAAACACAGCAGAGAAATGAGATTTTTTTTTGTTTTTTAAAAGAGTCTTTCTATCAGAAAGGCAGCTGTGACTGCTTCCACCTCTGGTGCCACCCATCTGACCTTAAATTAAATAACCTGAGACCCTGCTCTCCAGATGATCACTGATGTGGGATGTGCAAAATTTGATTCCTCCTTTTCCTGGGCAGTGAGGTCCTGGCTGCTCCCAGATATTCCATGAGCTCCCTGTTAGATGCACAGGAGATGTTCCCCTTGGATGCAGCCCCAGCCCCTCCTGATTCTCCATTTAATGCAGTTTGCCCTGCCCTCTAGTGCCAGCAGGTGCTGAGTCAGCAGCTCCTGCGGTTTCCCACCTTTTCCATCTCCCAGCCTGGGAATCTGCTGGGGCTGCCAGAGTGAGGAGAGGTCAGGAAATATGGCCAGAGATGTTTGTGCTCCGCGGGGATGTGTGGGGAATGGGTACCTCAGTGCAGCTTTGGAGCCAGCTCGGTTGTCTGGAAGGACTTTTTGGAGATGTTTGCAAGGAAGATGAGCTTTGGGAGGGAAGTGGGAATACACGTGGCAGGCTGTGAGAAGGGAGGCTTTGGAGGCCAGGAGATTGTTTCAGTGATGAGCTTAAAATGAAATCTTCAAGCCTGGGAAGTACTTGGAGATGAAGGGGATGGGGAGATAGATGTCTTGTTTTTCTCTTGGAGGAGAGGGGGGATAATTTTCTGTGTAAGAAGACATCTGAGAGCCTTTTGTCACCCTCTCTGCTGGGAGGGGAGGCTCCCCCAGCCACGGCCTGGGGTCTGCAGGCACAGCAGTGCTCCCCAAATCTCCTCCAAGCCCATCACACCTCCCTCCCTCCTTCTGCTGTGACCCTCCTGCTGTTTTGAAGACCTCAGCAGACCAAAGCCTTAGAATCTGGAGTGCAGGAGCACCTTTTCATGCTGGCTGCCAGGCTGGGTGTCCCTCCAGCTGGGCAGACTGGACCCACCACAGCTTTTGCACAATTTCCTGGGTTATTTCGAGCTGTCGGGAAGGTCCAGCCATGCATGGGAGGGGCAGGCACGGCTTTGGTACGCATGCAAAAATGGAAAAACAGCCTTGGATAAGTCTCCTCCTCCCCTGTCCCCTCGTCTTGCATCCAAAATTGGGGAAAAGCAGGGGGGAGCACCAGAACAACACCCCAAGCCTGTGAGGGGACCCCTGGCTTTGCTGTGCTGACGCTGGCAGAGCTGTTAGGGTGGGTTTATTACTTTAAGGTGTCTCCCAGAGGGAGGATCAGCCAAATGCGATGTGGCAGCTCTGGTAACTCCTCTTGGCTTTCAGCACAGCCCTTGCTGATCACACAACTTGCTAGTGAAGAAGGTACAGCTGTCCAGGCCTTGGCAAGCATCCCCACCCTCCACTCACTGCCAAATCTTCACTTGCTTTTTTATAAAAATCCCTGAGTTTCCTAAGAGAATGGAAATGGAGCAGCCTCATCTGCCTGCTAGTCCCATCCAATGCCTCCTGGACCTGCTGGAGTCAAGCTTGGTGTCCCTGCCATCCCTCCATGGGGCTGGGATGTTGGCAGCCAAGGAGAGGGAGACCCCAAATTCCAGGGCTCCTGTCCTGCTGTGAGGGGCTGGGGGGCACCAGGGCTGAGGGTTGGGGTCCCAGCAGTGCCTGCACGGGGCTGGAGCTGTGATTAGGGGTGGTTTGGCATTCCTGGCTTGGGCATTTCCATGTGGACCCCTCGGAGAAGGGAACCAGCTGGAAGTGGGGGTAAAAGCAAGCTCTGCCACCAGGCCAACAACTCTCCTGAGATCTTCCCTGGTTGTGCCACGGCTGCAGGGCTGGAAGTGCCTCATGATCCTGGTTTGCACCTCCATGGAGCAGCTCCAAACACCAAGGTCCCAAAGTGTCCCAGCAACCAGACCCCATGAAAAGCTTTAGGCATGGATTCCTGGCCTGGGCTCCCTGTGACAGCCCCAGGAAACCTTCATCTCCTCCTCTCCCTCTTTCAGAAACAATCCAAACGCCCCTGGTTTTGGACTATTTTAGCCCCTGTGCAATTTTAAGGATGTGCCTGAGCTACGGAGGAGCTGCAAGGCAGCCTGAGCAGTACAGTGGAGAGCAATGCAAGGCAGGGGGGGTATGAATTTCCTAAAACAGCCTATGAATTTCCTCTCTAGAAAGAGCTTTTGGACCTTCAAACAGCACAAATGTGGCTGTGGCCGTCTAAGAGGCTGTGCATAGCACCTCAGCAGAAGATTAAGGAAAAACAGCGCTAGGGGACAAAAATACATTTCCCAGCTGGTGAAATGATGGCATTAAGAAACAGCTCTGAACGTGCTCCAAACAGGAGGTTTGTTTTCTGGAGAAGCAAGGATGAGCAGGCAGATCTAAGAATCGCCCTTGCAACTTGTACACCTACCTCGGACATTGCAGTGGGCATGAAAACCTTTTTAATTGCAGCAGAAAATGAGCCAGTGATACATATTTGAGAACAATAAACCAGTATGAAAAAGGGGGAATAGATTTGCAGGCTGTTGTATTTAAGGCCAGGCATTTTTCTCTCTGATTCTGACACGATTATCCTGAAAAATCATACAATTCCATGACTTGATTCTGACATTATTTGCCTGAAAATCTCACTATTTCACGAATATGCACAGCTAAGGAATAGCTACAATTTTCAAAGCCGCGCCTGTTTACCTCGGCAACTTTAAAATATTTATTTTTTTCCCCTCCTGGAGAGTGAAAGTATTGACTGATTTACAAAATAACTATGCTTAGGAGGAAAACTTCTTCATTAACACTGTCCTATTGAAAATCAGTGTATTTTGAGCTCCCCATTCTGTACCCTCAGCCCTCTGGGCACGTGGCATTGCCTTGGAGGTGCCTGGAATTGTATTTTTGGTGTGACAGGGTCTTTTTGAAGTGCTTTCCACTACCAATTTTCCTGGCATAAACAGGGAAAGCAGTGGTGAGTTATTCCTTTGCATGCATTATAAGGAGAAATATTGATCATTAGGTTGTTTGACTTTAAAGTTTCCAAGGGAATCACTGGAAAGGGATCTCTGATCTCCCCTATTTGTAAGGTGCAAGCTGATTTAAACAGTTCAAAAGCCTGAACCTCTTCTCAGTCCCAAAACCCAAGTGCAAACTCATCACATCACGATGGAGGCGAGAACGCGGCCGCTCCGCCGCTCTCCAGCTCCCTTCCAACAGCAAACATTTCAGCCCCATCTGGTATAAAATAGATTATTTAGTGCTGGCAATCTCAGGGATCTCTTAAACATCCCCTTTCGTGGCCAGGGATGAAAAAGCCCTTGTAAAATGTCGGGTTGTTCTGTGCACAAACCCCCACGGAGCTGGAAGGGAGCTTTGGAGATCGCAGGGCCGTGTCTGGAGCGTCCCGCTCGCCGTTACTGCAGCAAAAAGGGCTTGGTGCTATCAGAAATTTCCTGGGCTCATCAGGCAAAATAATTAGGTAAAATAAATTAAAATATGCAGGATAGTCATCTTATTCAATGTGCAAAAAAAAAAAACAAGTTAATATGCTGTGTGCAGAGCGCTTTTTTAAAAAAAAACGCTGTTATCTCATTCGGCCTGTTTTTATCATGTGGTTTTATGCCCTGGTTTCTCACTGGGAAATTTCCATGGGGGTGATTCCCTGGTATTCCCAGAGGCACTGCCATGGGTGAAAATGCTCTGCTTCCGTGCAGAGGTTCAGTGCCTGCCACCCATCCCATGCTCTGGAGCCCACTGATGGGCGAGCTCCCCTGCGTGTTTGGGGGAAGAAAGACTCAAACTCACAAGAATTGGCATAAAAACGCCAGTGGGATGAATTCTGTGGGATTGAGGCATGGAGGTGGTGCTGTGCATCCCGGTGGGACACACATGAAAAGGACAGGGAGGCAGGTCCTCAGCTGGGACAAACTGAAAGCCTGTTTTTCCCATCCAAACCCCTTTGATTAATGGGTCATTAATAAATTTCATTGCATCTCTGTCCTGGCCATATTCAGGGTGGGTTTTTTGTGCTGCAGGGCAAGTGTTGGTCCTGACAGTGTCTGTGGGTGATGGCACAGGTGTTTCTGGTGAGCTTTGTGTGGATGGATTAAACTGGAAACTCCTTCTTGTCCTTAACAAGGTGGTTTATCTTCAGTTACCAATGCCAAGTTGTTTGCTGAGAAGCATCTCCCTGTTCACCTTCCTCCTGAGTTCACAATTTAATTTGTTTTATTCCTCATATTTCTGAGCTCCCTCTCCCAGACAGGAATTCTGTCTAAGGAGCCACATCATATGGAGAAATTTCACCATGATGTGCATAAAATTTACCATAAGGGTCAGCCTGAAATGTGCATTTTTGTGTCTCTGGCAGGTTAATTTTGTTGAGGAGCTTGGGGACGCTGTGTGTGGATGCCCTGGGGAACGCCCCCAGCAGCCCAAAATACTGGTTTTTCTGTGAGAGCTTCCCCCTGGCTCCATCCCACTCAACTGAATTTTCCAAGCTGAATTAACTAATTATTTTTAATAGCAGGCTCAGCACAGCAGTGATTCCCCCATTTCAGCAGAGCAATTGGGTTTATTTACATTTAAGCACAAACATATGATTTTTAAAGGAGGCCTGAACAGCTAAAACCAAGGGTGGAATCAGAAAAACGACTGCACAAGGATTTTTGGTGGCTAAACTCACTCAAAACCCAATTTATGCATTTTAAGGTATGTGCTTGGCAGGTCTGATATCTCTTAAGGAAATACTTCTTGGGGGTGGCAGCTAACAAGGCAAAACTATCTTATTAGGAATTCAATTAAAGCTAGGCCAGGCTTAGTGGACCTCTTCCAGTAAATATATATCAAGCTGAACCCGTCGACATCTGTCTCTTCTCTCACCCCCACCTCCTCCTTTTTCTGTTTTCCAAGCTGTGATTGAAAGGTGAAGAGGAGGTGGGAGGAAGAGGAGGGACTCTCGCTCACTGCAGAGTGCAGGGCACAAGGATTATTTTCTGTTTTGCTGTCCGACCACTTTTGTGATCTGGGGGAGAGCGGATCTGCCTCAATCCCATCCCTTGCCAAAACGCAGGTGCAAAAAAAAATTTTAATTTTAAAAATCCCAAATCACATAGTCCCAACAAATCGAGGCTGGATCCAGGTGGATCCCAGCCCCTGGGCGCTGCCAGACATCCCCTGGCCGCTGGTTTGGGGATGAAGAATCCGTGCTGCCTTTCCTGTTCTCGTTTGGGAGTATTAGATCCTTTTCCACGCAAAAGGCTCAGGCCACGGGCAGAGCCACCCGGAGAAGTCAGGGAACAAAACCGGAGAATCAGGGATCTAATGGCCACTTTGAGTGCTCTGTTATCAGCAGGGCTTAGGAGCTGGTGTCGCTTAGTTCGCGTTTTTAGGGAAGCGATAACCAAACCTCCCTGTCCTGTTTGCACCCTCCTCCTGCAAGGAACCTGTCTCCAAATTCCTGGCGCTGCTTCCCTTGATGTGAGAGAGAAAGACTGATTTGGTTTTTTCCCTATTCCCCAGGGAAAACTCCTTAATGCTAAACACTGAAAACCTTGGGCTCGGGGTGGCAGATCACAGATAAAATTCAAAGAGGGAGCCTCTATTGTACCCCCCAAATCAGCGCCCTAAGGCAGTAGGAGAAGCACATCCCAAAGAACTCCTGGAGGAGATTCCCACGTGTTTGCTGCACCGCTGGCAGGAGAAGGACGAGGACATTGCGGCTGGGGGGACTGGCTGGGCCTGGTGTGGAAGTGGTTAAAGGGACGGGTCTGAGGGCAAGGGATGCCTCGCCTTGATTTATGGGCTGGCTGAGTTAATTTGCTCTTTGTGTGTGATTAGTTGTTGTTGCTGAGTGGTCATCTTCCACGACTACAAATCTAATTAATGCCGGGGTGCCAAGTGTTGGTTTGGTGTTTTGTTGGGGTTTTTTTTTTGTTGTTGTTGTTTTTGTTTTATTTTTTTAAATTCCTGGCAAATATTTCTACTGTTTTAATTCTTGAGGACTGATCATTAATTAGCACGAGTGTGCTAATACCCAGGTGGATGGTTTCTTGGTTTTCCTCACTTCCAAATTTGCCTGAAGAAGGGAATCAGGTGCTGTGGTGACTCTGCGAGCAACCCACCGAGGTGTCTGGTGGGATCAGCACCTTGCAAGGAGCAATCTGCTTTTTTTTTCTCCCCATTCCCAACTTTCTGCAAAACCTGGGAAGAGGTGTGAAGAAGCTCCCCGAAGTACCTGCTTTCCCCAGCCAGCTGTAGTTCCCTTATGGCATTTCCAGCTCGCTCTGTGTTTCGGGGTTCTGGTGCCGTCCCTTTCCTTGTTCCTGGGCTCGTCAAACCCTCTACTGCAGCTCTCCAGCAAGACATAAATTCTGGAGGTTTGGGGCTCGGAGGTTTCAAAGCCATGCTGAAGCACATGGAAATGATTCTCAGGGCTACGGCTATAAAAATAGTTATATTGCCGGGGGAAGGAGTGACATGAAATGTCCCCGAAAGAGATCCCAGAGGCGGTTTCAGGATCTGTCCCAGCCCTGTAAGAGCCCCCTGTGATCTCCAGGGCTCATTTATCACTGCTACCTATAACTGCAGGAAACTGGTCCCCAAAAAGCGCTGTAGGAAGGAACGGGAGGGGAGGTTGCTCAGGAGAAGCGTTTCAATCTCTCCCTTTGTTTTAATGAGGATGCTGTGAAAATTAGAGAGCTGAGCGGTGTGAGGATGACTAATTTGGAGACAAATTAGGTCTACTTAGCTGAAATGTCTGCTTCGATTGTTCCCTTAATGACCCTTAAACGCACATCTCTCCCGATAGGACTTTCACCGCAGCTCTGCCTCCAGCAGATTAAGTAATAACATGTTTTTACCACTTTTCTAAGCGCTCTTTCTGACCCGATCCAGTTTTTTTCCCTCCGCCATGCGTGTCTCCAGCTCTTTCTGATGGGTAATTCATTTATTTGCGTCTAGCCCCTGGCAGATTTGTCTCTTTGCATGTCTCCTTCTCCGGAGCATTTCCCTTGCACCCTCTTTTTCAAAGATCCCTGAGCCTGAGCGGTTTTTGGCTGACTGCAGCGCGCTTGGTGTCTGCTGGGTAACAGATTTATCCTTTCCCAAGGAAAGACACGAACGTAAACAGAGGATCCAAAATGCATTTTGCTGGGCTTTTAAAATGCACTGAGATGAAACCCCCACCCCTCCCCGCCGCTACAAGGCTATTAATGTAAATACCAAACTTTACAATCCTTCCTGTCAAGGAAACTTATTTACATTTTTTGAAGGATGCGTATGAAAAAATGGGGCTTTTGGGACAAAAAGGGCTTCGTTCCAGTGTCACTACACCCCCAGTTAACTGTGCTGCTCTCAGACACTCTAGAATTAGGTTTTGTTCCCAGGGCCAGCAGAGATAACATCTGTTTGCTTCTTTAAGGAGAAAATGAAATAGGATGCTGGTGTTTTATACTGGAAACAGCCCTGCAAGTCTGAAGGGGCGATGGCATGAGGGCTATGGATCAAACACATGCCTTAAACGTGCCTTCTCCAGCATGGAAAAGGTGGGAAAAGGGGTTCCCAGTGCCAGTGCCAGCCCAGGGGAGTCGAAGGGCTCATCCCCAGTGAGAGGGAAGGAGAAGCAGACTGGTCATACTGGTGCGGGGCTCAGGGCTGCGCTGTCCTTTATGCTTTGCTGCTGGTCCTGCCATCCCGGCTGGACAGGTTTTTTCCCTAATAAATAAATATCAGGAAATGTGCTGTCTTTTCCCCCCTGATTTGCTCTTTTCAATTTTAGAGTTCGCAGAACATTTCGAAAGCAAAAGGGGCTGCAAGGGGAGGGGGGCAGGTGCCGGCAGCGAGGATGGGGAGATTTTGGGGGAGGAAGGCTCGGCTGAAACTGCAGTCCTAGAGGTGCGAAAGCTGCGCCTGTTTCTCCTGCCACTCCCGGAGCCGGTTGTCTGGAATTCCGAGGAGCAGAACAGGAAAAGCTCTCGTGGCCAGGGGAGCAGGCAGCAGTGACCTGCTGGCGTTCGCAGGGGCCAGGTGGCATTTTCCCAGTTCCCAAGGCTCTGATTTTCTAATCAAACAGCTCCTCTGATTTCTGTTTTGCTTGCAGCCAGAGGGGGATGAGCGTCCCTCCAAGGAGAAAACCTTTCCTTGCTTCTCTCCCCCAAAAACCTCAGAGAAAGGGAGGATGGCAGCCCAGCCTGAGCGGCGCTCACCCCATGTTTGCGTTTCCTACTCCCTAGGAAAGGCAGGCGCTGATCCCTAACCCACACGGCAATTTCTTATGGAATTTTTGTCCATTGAGGCAGCACAGGCTGCTCCCCTCTTACCTATAAAAAGTCCCATCACCCAAATAAATTTGCCTGTTTTCAAGGGTTTCTTGAGGACTTCATTTTTTTATTTTCTGGCAGCCGTAATTTCTGTCGCCATAAACGGTAGAATTTGACACCCCACTGCACCAGGCCATTTGTCAACAACCTTTTCAACAGCCCAACCACACGCGTGTTCCTGCACAACACAGGCACAGGGAAAGGGGGAAAGTTTGGGATCTTCCTCTGCAGGAGCCACCTTGGAGCACTGGGTTGGAGGCTGGGTTACGGCGAAGGTGCCGAGTTCTGATTTATTCCAAATCAAACCAAAATGTGCTGGGGTTTGGTTCTGCATCGAGATTTTTCCATTATATCCCCACATTCTTTTGGGGATAGGGACAATCTGAGCACCCACCTATAAAGTCTGCCTCATCAGATGAATGTGAATAATAATTTAATCAACATAGGGTGTAAAATACAGTTTTAAAAAGGCAGATTTTGCCCAGTGTGCTAGGAGTGGTTGTGTATTAGATAACAGATTTCCAGCCATCCTTGGCTAATGCCAACACATCATTTGGGAAACAACAGAATCAATGCATTGTTCCAGCCTAGCACTTTCCTATTCAACCAATCTAAACTGCTGAAGAAATATGTGTTTGGGACATTTTACATCTGGTTTTGACAAGAAGCCTGGGGTTTGGTGTGTTTTGGGTTTTTTTGTTGGTTTTTTTTTTAATCTGTTTGCTGCAGTTTTTTAGTCAGATTAGCATGGGAAAAGGCTCTCTGTTTTATAAATGGAGTGTTTAGCTTTTGAAAAACCCACTCAGTTTTGGATTTTTGCAGTTGAAATGGGGGCACAACGTTCAAAATATAAGAATGCCAGCAGTGGCCATAAACCCCACAACAGAGTTACCTTTTAAAATAAAGCTGAACAACAGGCAGCGCGTGTAATGGGTAGAACAACCAATTTTGAGACTTCCTTTCATATTTTGGGGAATCACTAAAGAGCTTAATTCTAGCACCAAAGTGCAAATTCCAAACCATTTCAGGATGCAAGTCAAATATTTACATCTAAAATAGTTTTAAGTGTGTTTTACACTACTAGTAAGTCCTGGTTTCACATTTTTTAGCTTTTTGAACTGAGGCACTGCATATGCCTCAAGTTTTTTGCCTGGTTCTGTATTTTATTTATTCAAAACGTTCATTGCTGACCAAACAAAGATGGATTTGCCTCTTTAAACAAGCCCGGGAAGTGGGCTGGGATAAACTTTCCTCTTCAACTCTGCACATGATGAAATTATTTCATTTTTACATCACAAGGGTGGCGGGGAAAAATGTCCCTTTGGAGTGTTTGCTTGGTGAAATGGGTTGGTGGGCTCTGTTTTATGTAGGGAGCCCCAGACAGCGCCTGGCCAGACCCAAACTCTGGCTGACACAACACAGAGCTGCTCTGCTTAATTAGCTGGTGTTACTGAAAGGCTTTTTTCCCTCTCCTTTCTCACTGTTTATTCCTCCCTCCTCGAATATTACAAAGGCAGCTGAAGAGGAAGTAGTTTTCTGCTAATGGGAAACGATGAGGAAGGGTTTGGTGAGGAGAGTAAATAAGAAACTGTGCCTAACACCAGCCGCTGCTTTAGCGTCACTTTGGGGAAGGGAAACCGGACAAACCCCAAAATTTAGCAGAGTTTCTCCTGTGTCTGTTTGCTTTTTGCTGTGTGAGGGGGAAGGGGCACAGCCCGGGACTGCAGCCGACATCTGCTGCTCGTTTCTTTTAAGAGAAACACAACCTGGGGCGAACCCGCCGCTGAGCCCCGCCTGGGTCCTGCCGACCCCCGGGCCCTCCAGCTGGGAGAGGATGTGGCCACCACGGGGATCAGCACTGGGGTTTCTGGGGTACCGACACCCACGGAGTGGGGCAGCAGCTGGTTTGGATCCCCTTGTCAGCCTGTTGTGGCCATCACCTTTTCCTCTCCGAGCCCTTCTCCAAAGCCGTGCTCACTGGCAAACCTCACGCGGTGACGGCTTCCCCTCTGTCCCTCATCATCCAGCTCTCAACACCAGCCCCCTCTTACTCCCCATTCTCACAGAGCAAAAGCATGCTGATTATTATTTCCACCCCCTCCACCAAAATCTGGGAGATATCTCATTTTTGCCTTCCTGGAAGCTCCATTTATTTGAATTTCTGCTGGCGCTGGGGGAGCGGGAGGAACTGGACATGCCCACGCTGCCCTCCAGGTCGGTGACCCCAAACCCATCAGCATCCCCAGCATTCCACAAAGGGCAAAGGGAAGGAAACAGACCCAGAGCATTGTCCAGGAGAATAGAAACGGGTACCTACCCCTTGGGCTGGCCCGGCCTGGGCGGTGGCTAGTGGGAAGCCGACATGGACCATGCTCCCTCCATCCTCCACACGGAGAAGGCATAACTGAGCCTCTCATGAGCCACGTAACTGCAGCTCGTCATCTTACTGTCCATCTCGTCGCTCTGTAGCACCTGGTAGAGGAAGTCTATGTACCGCGCTGCCAGCTTGAGTGTCTGGATTTTACTCAGTTTGTCAGAGGGCAGCGTGGGGATGATTTTCCTCAGGGCGGCAAAAGCTTCGTTGAGCGACTGAGTCCTCTGCCTCTCTCTGACGTTGGCCAGGATCCTCTGGCTCTGCAGTTCTTCATAAGATTGGGAGCTGGGACTGGATTTTTTCCCCCTCTTCCCTGTGTTGGGGCTGCCATCTTCGCTGGACTTCTTACTGTATCTTCTCTTCCTGCCAAATCTCTTTGGCTGCCTTTCCAGCTCCTCTTCACTGGTCCCCAAGCTATCCACAGGGGAAACAGGAGAACTGGAGCTTTCTTCCATGCTTTCTGCAAGAAGGGGAGGGGAAGAGCCTTTCCCCCCCTCCTTATGTTATGTGAGTGTGTGTGTGTCTTGAATGCGCTTTAAATTCCTGAGACAGATCCTTTGGAAAAACAGGAGGACTCTTTTAGTTTTTTCCTTTTTTTTTTTTTTTTTTTGCTGACCAAACGTTTTCCAGGTTGCTTGAAGGGCTCTTATTTCAAGGACCGAGGTTCTGTAAAAAAATTGAGGTCTTGGAGAGAGGAAGTTATTCTAACTTTTTGGAAACTTTAGCTGAGCTCAGTTGCTAAATAGTTGTCAGAAGTGAGGGAGGTGCGGGGCTCCCTCCTGATTGGCCGGCCAGGTCGGTGGGAGGAAGGCTTTTCCCCTGCTAAACTTTCACAGTTTTATGTTACACTTAACTAAAATCTTGGGAATGTACCTCAAATCAAAGATAGCTGGAGAACGCCACCCCCCGCCCCCAGGGATGCTGGATTTGCAGCACCCCTCCAGGATAACCCCCCTGCACCCACCCCAGGATTTTTGGGGTGCTGCCCAGGGTCCCATGTCCCAGCTCCGTTTTCATGGAATGGGGCCCTATTTCCCAGCCCCCGGTGCTGGGGGTCCTGCAAGCCCCATGTCCTGCGGGGATGGGGTTGGGACCTGCCTCTCTCCATCCCACAGGGTGACCCTGGAGCAGCAGAACTTCCCTGGGGCACGCTAAGCTGTGGGGATGGGGGAAATTCGGGGGCAGAGGGGCTAAACCCCTACCTGTGGGGGGCAGGGGAAAGACTCCTCCTGGAAAAACCCAAAATATGGATCAGTTGGAAAGCAGTTCATGGAAAAGCCCATGGAGAGGACCCTGGAGAGCCAACACTGGCCATACATTGTCATTTGCTCCCAGCTTTCCCCCCTACTTCCATTAAACGCTAAACAGAACATTTTAGCAGCCAAGGTAGGTAGAAGGACATTTTTTCCTCCTCCAGAATATCCTACTGCTGAATTCGTGGTATCTTAGCACACAAAAACTATGATAGCAGGATTTTTGATTTATCCAACGGAAGACAACAGATCTCTTTTTTCTTCTCCATCACACCTTGGGGGAAAATGTGGGAAAACTGCTTGCTTCTGTGCATCTAAGGCAGAGAAAAATCAGATTTGGACCTCTGATTTCAGTCAAAGTCCAAATTGCAGGAACAGATGTATTCTGAGTGGCAAGGATCATGTTTTAGATACAGAGCAGGGAAATAAAATCGAACAATAATAATAATAAAAAGAAATAAGACAAAAGAAACCCATAAAACGTCGATGTTGTATCAGAAGCATTAGTTTGGAGTGGATTTCTTTGCAAAGTTTTCCAATAAGTATCAACACTCATTAACGGAAAAAAATAATGTCTGGTTTGATTGGAAAGTGTTCCTTGGTAGGAGAAGGAATTTTTGGCTTGCCTGGGGCTGGCTGCACTGCTGGTAGGTAATGTTTATAGTGGAAAGCCTTCCCCAGGCAGCCCCCGGGGAGAGCCTGTGTTTGCTTTCCAAAGGAAAGGTTTTCAGGTGCAGCACAGAAGTCGGAAAACGAGGCCGCTCTGCAAATAGATTTTTAATCCAATTTAAGACCCCAGTGAGCCGGGCAGGGCAGGTGCCACTCCCGCTCGCACCCCAAATCCCGCTTTCCAGAAGGATTGGGGCTGGATCCAAGGCCTGATCCAGCACCTGAAACCTGGAGTTCCCTAAGTACCAGTGGGCTGGGATGGTGTCTACCATGGCTCTCAAAGCTGATGCCCCCCCTTGTGAGGGGTATTTGGTTTGTGCTGGGGTTATTTAGGAACCTCCTGAGTTCCTGGGATCCTTTCCAAATATTAAGGGAAGCCATCACTGAAGCCGCACCATTCCTGGTTTTCCCAGCAAACAGGTTCCCGGCTCATGGCATCGTGTTCATAGGGGCGAGGTGCCGTGGATTTGCAGGGATTCATGGAGCACAGGAGGGCAGGGGGGATGCAGGGGTTCATGGAGCACAGGAAGCCAGGGGAGATGCAGGGCTGAGCTCCTGGAATGCCCTGCACAAAAGGGCTGCAGGTGCCCTCAAAAAGCTGCTCAGGTAGGTAGGAGGGATGTTTGGGGTTGTGTTTGAGAGCCCGAGGAGCAAGGAAAATGATCTCAGCTGCTGAGGAGGGCAAGGGGAGCTGCTGCTTGTTCCTCTCCTCTCTTCCTGCCCTACCAGCATTTATTTTCCAGATTTTTATGGCCCTGCCACCACCATCGAAAGCTGGGCTTGATCTCCCAGCGTGTGAGGTGTTTCTACGGGGTGGGATTTGATCCTACAAGTGACAGAGGCGTTCTGGGGCTGGACTGTGTGGATGGATCTCAACATGCCCAGTTCTCAGCTGGCACAGGTGTTCGGGATAATCCCGTACAAGAATGGCCACAGCTCCCGGGCATTTTACTGGAGCTGTGCTGGGGAAAAGCTGTGGCCACGTGGCGTGATCCTGGTCCAGCCGCTGCTCCTGGCACTCTGGGATGTGCCTCTCTGGGCTGCATGGCGGCAGTAGCAGAGCAGCCCTGTGCTCCTCTGGGTTAAACAGCTAATATTAAGTAAATAAATTAAATAAAAACCCGCCTCGCTTCAGCAAACGAGACCGAAGGAGTGTTTGCAGGATCAAGGCAGGACTTCTCCCTAAGGGAATTGCTGCTGTGCATAACCTCTAAATGTGCAAAGCCTTTCAGTATCAGGCAGGCTTCATTAGTGGAAATTTATGGTGGGATTTGGCCATGGGGTAATTATGGAGTCTCTGAGCCCGGCTCCATCATTTCAGAGCTGCCGTGTGTGTGTGTGTGTGTGTGTGTGTGTGTGTGGACCCTCCACTGCTGTTGTGCTTGGTGCCAGGACTAAGTCCAGTGGTGGCAATCCCGCAGATGTCTGCCCTGGATCAGACCAAAGGCACGGGACCAGCCCCGGCTGAAAGGGGATCTGGCTCTCCTGGAGAGGTCAGTGGAGGAAGCGCCGGGAAGGTGCCGCTGGCAAAGTGGGCTGGGCTGGATCCATCCTTCCTGCCACCGCGGCAGGGTGGGAGAGAGGTTAGGGAATAAAAACTGCCACATAAAAAATCGTTTTGGTGGAATTGTAATGCCCTATCATGCTGTTCCCCTGCCTTTACCAGACTCACAGATTTTTTTATTGGAGGGCAAAAATGAATGTGGATTGGGATTTGGGGTAAGTGCTTGTTTTCCATGGGAAGCCTGTGGTCCAGTTGTCCCCTAGGCGGGATTTGGCCAGAAAATCACCCTCTGACCTCTCTGTGCTGCAGAAAGAGAAGGTTTGGATTTCTGTGTCCTGCCACCCCTCCCTCTGCTTGTCGTGGGAAGCAGGAAAATGTTGGATGCCCTGACAGTGCAGATAATATCATTTCAGTGCACCCAGGCTGCTCTTCCAGCTCTCTTCTGTCGGGGGAGCTGCCAGGGACACCAGTTTTTGGAGCAAACTGGAGGAAAACCAGACGCTTTTTGTTGTGCTTTTTGCCTTCCTCC
Source organism: Polioptila caerulea (assembly GCA_013397295.1). NCBI lineage: Eukaryota > Metazoa > Chordata > Aves > Passeriformes > Certhiidae > Polioptila > Polioptila caerulea. The sequence goes on along the minus strand of VYXF01002843.1, from coordinate 52,170 downwards.
TCCTCGCTACCTCCTGCTACAGAGGAGAGCATCCCGTCTCCTTCCAGAAACATCCCGCTCCCAAATTGAACCCAGCATCGAACCACTTCTACTGCAGCCAGATCTGATTAAGCTGATCCATTTCCCCCCCTCCTTTTTTTGAGGGGATAATTCCTCCCCTGGTGTTTGCGCAGCACCCACCGGGAGCGGCCCGGTGCGGGCACCTTCCCCCTGCTGCCAGCCGGGATTGTCCCTGCTCCTTCTGGCGCTTGGGCTTTGTTCTCTCATCCCCGGTGTCCCCCCAGAGCACTCCCCCTGCGGTGACAAGTTCATAATCAAAAGCAAAGGAGCGGTGCAGATAAGGGGCGGGAGGTGCGCGGCTTTGGGGATGAGACGCTCGGGGCGGAGTACGGCTCCAAAGTAATCGGATACGCTCCGGCCGGAGTTCTGTGCAGGAATGTACATCTGTTTCTGAACTGTTACCAGCTGATGTGCCCGCTCTTCCCTTCTGCTTCCTCACCTTCCAAACCCCCGGAGCAATGGGACCAGTGGGGGAGAGGCAGACCCGGGGCAGCAACTCCCACCGCGGGATGGTCCTGGAAATAAATCCGGCAAGGTGTGCTTTGGGTCTCCCTGAGAGGACAGAGGTGGTGGCAGCTCTCTCCTTGTTCCAGGGGATCCACCCGGATCCCTCAGCTTGGTGCTCGAGGGAAATATGGAAATAGAAATCTTTCTAAGCAAGGCTTTGCAGGAGGCTGACCGGAAAAAAGGCAAGGAGAGGACTCTGAGATTTTCTCAGTGGATGTCCCTTTCTCCCCGGAAATGCCCACAGGCCTTTTGTCCATCTCCTTTATGAAGGAGCAGCCACCCAATGTTTGACCAAGCAAGGTGTGAATTTCACGGGTCAGCCTGGAGAGGAGAAGGCTCCAGGGAGACCTCAGTGCCCCTTCCAGTGCCTACAGAGGGTCCGGGAGAGCTGGGGAGGGACTGGGGACAAGGCATGGATGGAAAGGACACAGGGAATGGCTTCCCATTGCCTTGAGAAGGGTTAGAAGGGATACTGGGGAGAAATCCTTCTCTGTGAAGGTGATGAGGCCCAGAGAAGCTGGGGCTACCTCACTGGAGCATGTCTTGGAAAGGAGAGGGGCTTCTGAGCCATTTTAACTCCTGTAGGACACAGGCAGGTGTTTAAAGTTATGGATACATTAAAATCAGGCCTGAATTTCTCCCCCTCTGGAATAAAAAGGGAGATCTTCAGTGTCTTCTACAGGTTTTGGGTTGAGATCTCAAGGATGAAGCTGAGGTTCCCATTCCCATCTGCACCGTTGTCAGCAGGATGAGGATAATTTAGGCCAGACCTAGTTCTACCCCAAACATGGAGCGCAGAGTTTCAGCTCTGATCACAGATTTCTGGCAAGGTGAGAAATCCACGTAATTTCCTCTGTTGGCAGCACGAGGATGGCAGCGCGTGTCCTGCCACGGGAAAGAAACCCAAAGGCAGCGGCGTCGCCGTCGTGGATTCTATTTTTAATGACAGTGCAGAAAGAACGGGTGTTCTGGGGAGTAAAAAGTGGTGGCTATCATGATTCCAAAAATAACATTTCTATTTTAGATCCTTTGCCTGAGGCCACCGCTAATTGCAGATTGGAGTGGAACATCTCCCTGGGAATCCACGGGCAAGAAATTTTTTCTTCTTTTTTCCCCTCTTTTTGGAAGGTGGAATATTAATTGTGGCTGCAGCAGTAGCAAACATAGCTTAAAAACCTAGGCTAGGAAAAATGAAAATATTGTTTCATGAACTGGAAAATCAAAGCATGGGAAATATTTCATTCTCCTCACCTTTTCCTCCCCCATTTCTGGCCTTGTTCAATTGAGAAAGAAGGGCTTCCCATTAATATAAAGGTGAATCCAAAGCCAGCCTGGGTGTTCCTACAGCATTTAGGAATGGTTGGAAGGGTCAAGCTTCTCTTAATGTTTCTTTGGATTGCGACACCAAGGGGGTTGTTGCACCTTTCACTACACCTTGGGTTGCTCCAAGCCTGTTCTTTGTATTCCTGTGTTCCAATATTTTTTAGGATTAACCAGAATCCTAGAGGTGAACCAGCCTTGTAGTTAACAGCATTGTGAGGTGAAAAGATAGAAACATGTTTCTGGGAGAAAACAAAGGAAAGCCCTGGAGTAATTAAGCTGCTGTTGCAATAAATGATTTTCCTCATGGGTCCAGGGAAGAACCTCTCTCAAAGCAAAGTTGTAACTGCTGGCTCTGGAATTTAACCACCAAGGTGCAGCATTTGGCAGGTCAGATGCTGGGGAGAGGGAAGCCAAAACAATGAACACGATATGGTAACTTTGGAGCTGGGCGCATCTGCTGGAGCCCACTGGGATTTCGGGAATTGTCATGATTTGGAAAAGCCACGGGGCAAAACAAAGGAAAATTTGTCAGGGTTTATCAAGTGGGAAAAACGGAATTTTCCAGGAGAAGGTGATGGAGTCAGTTAAAATCAGTCGTTTATAGGTTCTTTGGCCAGCTCTGAACTTCACCTTGGATTTGGATACCTGAGGTACTTACTCATGGTTTGCAAAGCCTGGAGCTCTCCTTTGCTTGGATAACAACAGGCAACCTTTGTCCTCATTTCTCATCCCACAGCACTGCAATTCCCCTATGATTTCTTCTTTCCCAGAGGTGAGAAGCCCTGCCTTTGGGGTGTTCCTATTCCCAGCAGCCTGGCTCTGGGATCACAGAGATGAGACCCGAGTTACCTGTATCAGAAAGGAAGAGTTCTGCTGGTTTGGCAATTGGGCTCATCCTCCCAGAATATTCATCTGCTTAAACCAGGGAGCTCCACCTTCTGCCTCAGGGTTTGGGTCCTTTGGGCATTGCTTTCCTGGATTTAAGTGGCATGGAAGAGGGAAGAGATAATGCTCTGGGTGACTGGTGAACTTCTCTTCAAGGAGATAAAGAAAAACCTGACAGTTACTGAAGGAAAGAAACCACTGGTTTTCTAAATAGAACAACATTTTGTGAAACGTGCCAGCATTCCTAGGAAAATATGATTTATTTTGGAAAACCAGGCATCCTAAATCCTTCACCTCCATGTGTTGCAGTTTAGGTTTCTGCTGCAGCATTGGGCTGGTGCCTTCTGATCAGATTTCTTGGCTACCAGCTGATTTGGTTTCACTTTGGTGTTTAATTTGATGCTGAAAGGTTGAAATCTTCCATTTAAGGAAGGAAAAAAAATAATTACTGAGTAAGTACACTCACATGAGAAGGGAGAGCCAAAGCTGCTCAGCTGAGAGAGGAAATTATTTTTCTTAGACTGATTAAAACTTCTGCTTTTTTCTTTGTCTTTACCAACACCTGTTTAACTCAGGCACCTGAACAAACTTCGAGGATAAAAGATAGTTTTGTTAAAGGCTCAACTGGACCCCCAAAAGCTCGAGTTCCACTTCTGGGACCCTCAACAAATCCAGGGGAAACCAGGCTTGACATTCCTAGTGAGATCTAGGGAGGAAAAAGCAGGAAAGGCCCACTATTTCCTTCAAAAACAATTAAGTGGAAAGGCCCCAAGCCAGGCAAACAGGTCCTCAAAACTTGAGGCTGGTGGAATTTAAAAGAAGAAACCGTAAAAATTAATACAGTGAGTGTAGATGGGTTTGGGCTGTTGTTGCAGAGGTATTGAGTGGACCAGCTCTTTTCTCAGGAGCAACAACCCTATTTGTTGGGATGTCATGAGCTACAAAGTCTCCTGGATGAAGTTGTGGCTGGAATGTGTGCGCGGTACCCAAACACTGGAAATGAAGCAATCAGGGTAACAGCTGCACCCCTCAGAGGCACAGGAAGAGCATTCCTGCAGAATGCCTGTGGATTTGCATGTGTAGGGTCAGGGAAGATGTTTGGCTGAGGCAGCAGGAACCAACCTCCCAAACTGGCTGCACCCAGGGTCCAGGGCATCCTTCACCCTTCCCATCACATCCCTGATGTGCTCGGCTGAGCAAGGGTGACTTGCTCATTGTTATTATTGAATCCCAGAATTATTTGGGCTGGAGAGATCTTGGAGGTCCTGTCCCACACTTTCCACTGTCCCAGGGTGCTCCAGGTCCCATCCAGCCTGGCCTTGGACACTTCCAGGTATCCAGAGAAGGCCACAGCTTTTCTGGGCACCCTGTGCCAGGGTCTCACCAACCTCACAGGGGAGAATTTCTTCCCAATATCCCGTCTAATCCTTTCCTGTATCAGTGTGAAGCCATGCCCCCTTGTCCTGTCACTCCATGCCCTTGTCCAAATTTCCTCTCCAGGTTCCTTACTGGCCTCCTTCAGGTATCCTAAACCTCAGAAGGATTGGCTGGTGAGAAGCAGTGCTCCAGCAGAATTCCTGGGATCTAATTCCTGTCCCGGCTCCCCACACCCTGCCTGCAGCACCTCCCAGGAGGAGTGGCCTTGAGAACCATTCCTTTGGCTGAAGTTGTGAGGTGCATTCCAGTGCTGGAAGCATCCTCATGGTGGGACAGGTTTTGATCTCAGCAGGAGAGAGCAACATCCCATGAGGTCAGCTTCAAATGTATAAATTATTGCATTTAATTAGGAGGCGATGCACGAACTTGAACCTTCTCCAGGAGGTGACCTGGGCAGCAGCTGCAGCCTGTGGATAGGGCCTAGCTTCCATGTTGTCCAATCCTGGAATTAAACACCGCTCCCTGGTAGCTCTCTTCACCAGGAGGACGAGGAGCCCAGCTTGTGGTGGATTGCAAAGAAGTGCATTTTTGTGTATTTTAGCTCAAAATGTCTTTGAAGTGGCTGCTGGAGGAGGAGAGCTGTAAGATATACCTGTCCTTGGCCTGAACCTCCCCCAGCTTTTTCATTATCAGTTGAGCTTTGCAATTTGTTGTTTTTTTTTT
>VYXF01002843.1:0-47204 GCA_013397295.1 Polioptila caerulea | reverse complement strand
TTTTTTTTTTTTTTTTCTGGCATCGATACGGTGGTGAGGTTTCATTTCCTCCTCCTTGACACTTTTGGCAAAGCTCGGGTTTGCTGTCGGTTCCACTCCGGGCCCTGTCAGGTGACTCTGAGTCTGATCCACAACTTGCACAGTCAGCAGAAAACTTTATGTTGCTCTCAGCAGGCTTTGCAGCGACTTTTAATAATTCCCTCCTTCCAAGGGGGCTGGAGCAGGGATCCAGTAGGCATTTGTCGTGTCTTGCTCTCCTCAAGGGCCAATAATTCCATGCAATATTTTTGTAGGCCTTTGATCCATCACTGTTGCTCGATGGTGCTTTGAAGCCTTAATAGCGCCCCATATCCCGCACTTATTAAATTCAAATTCTCCAGTCGCATTTCCCTGGAAGATGCATAAAAATAACACATGGAGGAAATGGAGCTGGAAGATCCTCTGTATGAGCTGGCTTACATCTCCTGTGTGGGGAAGACACCGAAAGCGTTGCCTTTGCACTCGTGACAGAGCCATCTGCACAATTTTGATGGAGTGGGGAATATCTGAAAAAGCAATTATAGGCTCGGGGAGCTGTGAGCCAGGTTCAAAGCCTGATTTTCAGGATGCTGCTGGGCAGCCTTTCATTTAAAGGGAATTAGAGTTGGAGGCACCTCACTGCACAGAATGCCCTGAGCTCTGGAAGTGGATGTGTCTGGTGGGCTTTAGTGCAGCTCCTCTGGAGTTCTTCATGGCAGATATTTCAGGGTTGGGATAAAGGTGCCATCGAGGGGTCTGGAATCAAGTTGGAATCGATGATCTTGAGGCCTTTTCCAACCTAAATGATTCTGTCTTGTTGGAGGGGGAAGGGTAATGCAGTGGGATGAGCCATTTGCTTGAGGATAGTAGAGAATGAAGTGGGAGATGCAACAGATTTTGTGTGGAAACTCAGGTCCAAGCAGGAGGACAGATGATCCATTGACTACTGGAGGGACAGGGAGAAAAAACCAGGTATGTCTCAAGGATCCTCAATTTATAAGATCCTTTTACCATCCTACTGAAGACTGCCATCCTGGGAACAGCACAAGTCCACAGGGAATCAGGGAAACCCTTGTCCCTCTTGATTTTTTGGGGTTTCAGTCCCTCTTGATTTTTTGGGGTTTCATCAGGAGGCAGGGGGGACATTTCTGATAAATTCCAGCAGAACCACAAATTTCCATGCAAAGTCCTTTATGAGGACCAAGCACGTGAGCAGCAACTTCCTCAGAGCTCATATCCATGAAACCATGTTTTCCCTGGAAAACTCTTCTTCCTTCCCAAGCAGGGAAAGCAGCCTGAGGAGAATGGAGAGAATTTGGCTGCACCAAAAATTAAAAGGGTGATGAGCAGCTTTGGACGGGATGTGACCACTTCCATCAGTTGGTGTATCCCGGGCTGGTGTCGCCTTGGGAGCTGTGAGATTTGGGTGGCTGATGAAGATCCAGGGTCTCCAGCTCATCGCCACGCAGGCACAGGCAGCATTTCCCAAACCTTTGGCATGGCTGGTGGGACAAATACCTTCTGGCTTACGAGGCAAAGCCCAAATTAACAGCCAGAAATGTCAGCGTCTCACGGCATGTTGTGCAACCAGAGCTCTGATATTTTGTAATTAGTGTTGCTCCTTGGGGTTTTTTTTAATTTTCTTAAAGCGGGATCTAAGTTTTTCGCCAGGAGCACACGGTGAAAAACTGATTCAGAAAGCAAATAAAAAAATATTTGTTGTGAGTAGACACCTTGTTTTCAAGGAAGCCGAGAACTTCCTAAAGGAAGTTTTCACAAGCATGGAAATTTCTCTTTGGTGGAAAGCAGAAGTTTGATGCAGCAGGGTTGCTGCAAGTGTTACAAAAGATCAATCTTCAGCATGACCTTGCTGACATGAGAATTTTGAAGGCCCCAAAGTGTGACTGCTCTACTTTGTGCAAAAACACTTCTGGGGATGAGGACTGGGGAAGGTTTGGTGGTGCCTTGGCAAACACAGGAACATAACGTGCAGCTGAGGATGTGTGGGCTGCTGGAGGAGATGGCTTTCATGTGCTGTCTTGTGATGATGTGAACCTGCTGGTGGGAAAATGGGCTTCCAAGTGACAATTTTGGGTCAGCCAACCAGATGTGCTCAGCGTGCGGGTGCTGAATCCTGGCACCTCCACACCTTGGGCACACCTCAGTGTTGGCACCTTCGATCTGCTCTGCGACAGGCTGTGAATGTGGAGCATTGAGACAGAATGGGGTTTTCTCAGCCCCAATGTGAGTTCCCAGCATTGTTCCGTGCTCCATTCCCAGAATGCTGCTCCCTGTGGAGAATGGGGAGCGCCAGCTCCTGGTGAGCACTGCGGGAGTAAGGTGAGGCCGGCGCAGAGCGATCTGCAAGCAAACATCTGCCGGGCACTGAGCACAGATAAATCCCAAAATCGGAGCGGAGCAGACGTGTGATGAAATCCTTCCAGGCAGAGGGGAGGGGGAGGGGGACAGCAATCCAGCGTGTCCTAATATTTTCATTATAAAACCCAGCGTATCAGTAACACGCACACGTGAAGCTATGGAATTGCCGGGCCTGCGCTGTGCCATATGTTTTAAATATCAAAAAGCAGGCCGGGTTTGGGGTATATTTGATATTCTGGCTGTTGTCACTAGGACTGGACCAACCGATTCGTATGGAATATGAATTGGCCTTGAGCTCGGTCTAATCACTGGCCCAAGGAGGGTTTTGCAAAAGGCATTTCAAACCTGAGGAATGATAGGCTTGGTCTTGTGCTGGGGGAGGAGGGCAGGCGGACTCTTGACCTAGATACAAATCTCTGGGGTTAAAATTCAAGAGGCTGTTGAATAGCAGGGACCAAAACATGTAACTGATAAGAATTGTTCTCTCTCTCTCTCTGTCTCTTTTTTATTTTCTTTTTTAAAAATGTTTTTGCTGGAAAACGCACCTCTCACAAAAATCCTGATCGTTGTTTCTTGCAAGTTGCAGTTTTCAGTCTTTTCCCTTCAAAGTTTCTCACCACAAGGAAGCAATGAAATGTAGATATGCTTACATTTTTAATTTGGATATAATTGTGAAACTCCCCATTTCTTTCAGGTCCTGCACATTCTTTTCAGGGAACAATTAAATATGGAAGAAATCTTATTTCTTGTATTTTTATATCTTCTTAAAAAGAAGGGAATCCAATCCAAATCTTCGTTTTGAAATATTCACAATAATGTCTCCTAGGTTTAGGAGAAAAGCAGAGAAATATTTCTGTGGACAAATTCTTTCATTCCTTTACTCTGTTCCCTTTTGCTTTTCCTTTGGGGGCGTCTCCCTGTCAGCAGAAAGGGGATAAAGCAGAGAATATCGGGGAGTGGAAAAAATAAATATATTTTAATTATATTTTCAAGGAATTCCTGGTTCTCTCCCCATTTTTTTTCTCTTTCTGAAGAAAGGAAGGATGAATGATCTTGGGAGGGGGGTAGTGCATGACAGATCCTTTCCCCTCTTTCCCCCACTCTTGGCAAGGAAATGGAGTTCATGGCAAGTTGCAGAGGAAAGCACTGTTCTAGGGGAATTTTGGGGGTGGGAAAATTCGGCTCCCATGTCTGGGCAGCCCTGGTGTCTCTTTGCAAGACATGGGCTGGGACCCAAACATCTCGCAGGGCTCCTTCCTGTTCCCTTGTCCGTGCCAGGAATTGGGCTTGGCGGGAGGATTTCGGATAACGTGTCCTGGGAAGACAGGAGCCGGGGGGGATGGAGCTGCCTCTCACAGAGCCGGCCTGGATCTGCAGCTCCAACACACCCAGGCTGATTTTGCTGCTGGACTTGGCAGATTTTTGTTCGAGGAACCTGCAAGGTGCTGTTTTTACAGACACTTTGCTGGCTACAAAGCCAGAGTTTGGGCTCACCCTGTGAATCCTGGATATTAAACAGGTTTTCCCCCGAGGGAAGTCAGTTTGCTCTCAGGTTTCCTTTGCTTTGGTGCCCCTGGGATGTGCAAATTCGCTCATGGGTGCAGTCTAACACTGATGTGAAGATTTGCTGTTTTCCTGAGCCTTTCCTTCTTTTCCTATTAGCTTCTGCCCAGGGAAATCAGTGCAAGGGAGTGGATGGAGTGGATCTGTGTGACTGTAGCTCAGCCTGCAAAAATTGAGTTGCCAGTGATATAGAACCAGAAGGGAGAAAAAAGTCACCCCTCACCCTGATTTTTAACCCTCTGTATCAATCAGTTGTGGTCATTTGCTGCCAGCTCTCTTTGCTGGCACAGCTTGCATTTCATGTCACAGGTTGGGTGCAGAGGCAAAATCTGTGGGCACTTCTTCATACAGCTGAGGGAATCTGGGATAGACCAAACCGTGCTGATCCAGTGAAAATTCAGGCTTGGTCTCCTGGGAGCCATTAGAGCTCTTCACTGATTTAATCAAGAAGTTTAATGCCAAAAGGGACTGTTTGATCTCTTGGACCTGGAACACTTTGGTGAGACAATTCACTGAGGTGTTTGCCTAAAATTTGTCCTTCCCTACTGCTTCCTTTTCATCTTTACCTACATTTTATTTTCCCCTGCATTATTTTTCCTTTCAAGCCTCTAAACGAGGTCCCAAGCAAAGAACAGCATCCCTGCCACGATGGACACGTTTCACCCAGCCCCATCTCGAGCCACTCAGCCCGTGACAGCCTTTCAGTCCACTTACCCAGTGTGACAGGAGCAACGCTGGCTCCTTCCCTGCTGTGACTCATAAGGACAAGCTATTAAGATATTAAGTCCCAGGATGGGGGCCAAGAGGGTTCAGACACTGCCTGCACCACTGTTGCTGTCTCTGTCCTTCTCTGGGGCGTGTTTACAGATCAGCTGGAAATTTCCTAAATAAGTTGATTCTATCCACCAACAAATCCCCTTCGGATAATGAACATTTCATGGCAGTTTCCAGTATTCTGCCTACAGGAGGATATAAAAACTCCTTTTGTTATAATATAGCCTCCTTGGCAGCTTGTAACTCAGTGGGAAAGGCTCTGGATTCCTGGAGGAGCGCACTGTGTCAGCGATTTTGGGGATTTCAGGCAGAGGGAGGCCTCACTGGGGAAAAAAAGGAAAAGCCTGAGCAAAACTGTGCTCTCCTTTTGAGATGAACGGGTAAAAATTAGGCTGGAGATAAAAAGAGTGTAAGGGGTGTGAAAAGATATTTGTATCTTGGCAAATCCTGTGGGATTTTGCAGGAAGCGGGAGCACTGGGCATGTGTCAGTCAGATTTCATCCCAGAATAAAAATTTGAGGGAGCAAAGACTTCCAGGGGCACTTTTCCCGGAGGTTTTGTCACCTGAGCAAGGTGGTGGCAGCAGTTCCTGCATCCCTGAGTGGGTGCATCCCAAAGGGAGATGCTGAGGAGCATCCAGAACTTGGGGTGTGAAGACCCCGGAGACTTCCACGGTTTCCATCGGTGTCCCCAGCCAGGACTTCTTCTCAGAGTTTCCCATCCTTCTTTTTCCTGAAGAACATTTGCATTTTCAGTATAGGTTGGGGTTTTTTTCTGAATTCAGCTGATCCGACCCAACAGAACATTCAAATAGGAATAAGTTTCCTGTTGAAGTCAATTCCACTCATTCAAATAATTTCTTTGCATTATCAAAAGTGTTTTTCTGGAAGGGGTCTCTTTTCCTTAGAAATTTGAGTTCATCTGGAAAAATGCATCCAAAGGTGGGAAGAGGAGGTAAAAATTTTTAAAATTTAAAATCTTTCCTTGAAAATTTATAGTTTTCACTGGAAATCTAACCCTCACCAGTTATGGGCTTGGGAAAGAAAATTCTGACTGAAGACAGTTTTGTAGCTTTCTCTTCTTCTTTTTCTTTCTCTCTTTTTTTTTTTTTAATTTTCAATCTTTCTCTTTCTCTTTCTCTTTCTCTTTCTCTTTCTCTTTCTCTTTCTCTTTCTCTTTCTCTTTCTCTTTCTCTTTCTCTTTCTCTTTCTCTTTCTCTTTCTCTTTCTTTCTCTTTCTCTTTCTAACTTTTAAATCCACACACAGCCCTGTTCTCTGCCTTCTTCTCTCGGCCCACCTCTGTAAAAACCCAGAGAGTTCATGTAACCATACACAAATTGCACTGCATCCTTTGTCTACTGACTTTTCAGTTAAGATTGGCTTACATTTCAGTACTTCCAGGGAAAAAAAAAAATTAAAATATAATGATACCATAATTTCTTCATCTTCCTTCTTTTACCCATTGCTGATCTGCACACAAGAAGTGTCTTTTGAGACTGATGTTGGAGGTGTTGTGAGTGTCCCCCGAAGAAAATATTGCCAAACTAGGGAAACTTCCATAAAAATTGGATCTGGCAATATATTTTTTTTAATGTCTTTTGTGTTTTTCTGGAACCTATGGCTTGTAGGATGGGTGAACCTTGGATGCTCTCAGATATGCAGTAGCTCTTCCCTGTGATGTTTTTAAGTGTGGAAGGGGCATGTGATCCCTACTCTGAATATCAAGTTGACAAGAATCTTGAAATGGTATTAAAAGGTGTGAGAAAATCCTGAGAGATGAATTTAGGATGGGCCTTTCCAGCCTCCTGCCAGGGAAGTACTGCAAAAACTCCTTGGGAAAGTGCTCTTACAAGAGCTTGTTGTTTTTTAGCTTTTTTTTCATTTTAAAAATGAAAGATTCTCCAAAATATTTCTTTTCCATAAAGGGCCCTCTGTCAGCAACAAAAAAAGATAAATCAAAGGAGTATTTTGGATAGCTGCTTTTCATTAGCTCACGTGACTGGCTGGTGGAAGAATTAAATTAGAGCTGGTCGATTTTCTTACGGACCAGCGAAGGTGAGAGGCAGAGCGGGGCCTGACCCGAGGGAGGCTCCCCACACCTCCCTGCTGGTCCCACAGGTAATTTGGCATCTACCCCTCCATTGGTGAGCCCCATACCTTGAGCTGGGTTTATTCCACACGGATTTACTTCAGCCTTGGTGCTGCCTGGGCAGAGGGGCTTTGCAGCCCCACCGTCAGCACTTTTTTGGGGAGAGAATTACCCAAAAAAGTTCAAAGCCCCCTCAGCCAATCGTGTCCTGCTATTCAGGCAAGCTGTTTCATAACGCTGTTTTGAACCCTGTTGGTGGCATAATTAAGATTTAATTAAATACAGGAATAGAAACATGTTGTTCATTTGACCATCTGTGAGTCAATGACTGCGGTGGTTTTCGGAGTTTCTACGCTACATGCTGTTAGTGAGTGTTTCATATTATTTTCCATCTCCCCAATCATACTTGCACGTTTTCGGAGCCACCAAAGAGCCAGAGCAGATATTATGATGTTATTATAAGCTTGTGTGGGTGATCATCTCTTTCTGCTGCTCTTTGCTATTGATCCTGTCCCTCAAATCAGGCCTCAGTGTAGCCGGAGCTGCTGGGACCATGGGGAGTGGGGATGCCAAAGGAAAGGTGGCTCAATCCAAAGGTAAAAAGGAAAAGGAGATTAATTCTGTTGATTTGTTCTGTTGAAGAAATGTTCAAATGACAACAACAATAATAATAATAATATTTTTCTTAGCGTCTTCTACAGCACCTGGCACAAAGCAGCCTAGGACAGACCTGGCAATAAGCAAGTACCCAAAGTGCACATCAGGGCCACAGAGTGGCTCCTCCTCCAACCAAAGCCCTGGAAATGTTGAGCTGATGTGCCCAAATTGCGTATTTTTCAGCTTGAAAAAAACTCTTTGTGAGTTGGTGTTGAATATAAGTTACATCTAAATGAAAAGGGTGGAGGTTCTGCTAATTAAAACTAGTTTATTTCTGAAACTTTAGATGGGATATATTTTGATTTCAACAAGATATTATGAGGCTAAATTTGGTTAAATGTTGTGTTTTTAAATAGTGTAAAATTCACCCTGAGCCAAAACTGAAACGTTTTGTCTCAGATACAATGAAATGTCATGTTTGATCGAAACATTTCTTTCCCTACTGTTTGCAGGCCTAAAGGATGAAAGAAAAAGAAGTTTAACTCAAACAATATTGATGCCTTCTTGGATTTTTCTTGGGGAGGAAGAAAGAGGTGGGTGAACCACCCAGCCCCAAAATAAATGCTTTATAAAGCTCTTGCTGAAACACTTAGGAAAGCATTGCAGGATTTTGTCTTTGCTCCTGTTGATTCCTTGTTTTACAATGCCAAATTTATCTGAGTATTTTCATCACAATACTGCTTGAAAATCAGAATTTTAATACAATTAATTCCTTTTTCTATATTTTGTTTATTTGTTTGTTTTCACTCACTTTTTTTGGGTTTCTGCTTTGGGGCATGGACGAGGGTGATCAGTCAGGTTAGCAACATTAATACAATACTTCCAAATATTTGCAAAAATGTTTGGGAAAATGAACATTTTCCAGAATTGGGAGGGAAATAAGTGGGAAAAACACTGATGGTTTGTCTCAGCCTCAACAGGAGGAGATCCATGTTCTTTCTTAATAGAGAAATTCGGGTTGAAGTTTTATGGTGATGTTCTTAACGATGCTCTCCAAACACGTAGAGCACATGACTGTGACATTCCCTCTGCCTCTTAATTTATCTCAGTTCCATGGATTTCCAGAGCTCCAGCAATCATTGTTAGTGGCCCTCTTCCTCCACCTTATTACAGCTTCTTCCAAAATGGGTGTTGGAGAGGCATCCTGGTGTTCCAAAGGGACATTTTGGTCCCTGCCATCACTGAGTGGTGACAACCGCCCATGTGATCCCAACTTCCAAACCAATCCTACTCTTCTACTGCTCCAGTGTGTCCCAACCATCTCTGGCTCTGCTGCTGTTCTTTGTGCCTTTATCATCATCCAGGACACACCATGGATGGCTCGTGGCTATCAGAGCATCAGTGGGTTTTGGGAAAACATGATGGGGTGTTCCAGGGAGTGGCTGGAAGGGACTGAGAGAAGGCTCTAAGGCAGCAAGGAATTGGTTTCATTCTTCTAGATAATCTCATCCCAATTTTAATGGTGTTTGGAAGTCCCTGCTGGGCTCAGTCCCACTCTGTGGCAAGCCCTGAGATTTGGCAGGTGTTGGGACAGCAGGAGTTTCAAAATGTTTTGCAATCTGTCTCTGCTCCCGTTGAAATCGCTGCCTTGGAAAAATCCCACTTTTGTTTCAACTGGTTGCCCTAAAAAATGAGCGGAAAGGGCTCATTTTGCCCCCGTTGAGTGGCCCTGGGTGATGGGATGATGATGGGACATTGCTCATCTCCAACCTTGATTTCCAGCAGCCAGGAATTTGGCTCAGCGCTGGAGCTGAACAGAGCCACCAGCCCCGTGCTGAGATGGGGGTGGACAGGATCCAAGGGGCTCCGACCTTCCCAGCCCCACAGGCCTTTCCTCTGCTCCAAAGCACCCCAGGAATGAGAAAAACTCTGGGAAAGGCAGAAGAAGCTCATAAACACCTGAAATCCTTTTCAAACGGCACAGAGAGAAATTTATCGCTCAGTGAGAGCTGTTATATATTCCAAGTGCTAGGCCTATGATTTGAATATTATTTGACTTTGGAATATATTTTCCTTTTTTAAAAAAAAAAAACAAACCCATGCAGTGCATGGATATTTCTTGTCCTCAAATGGAGCTGAGCTACGTTCTTGCCATCTCTTTAACTCATCCCTGACACGGTGTATTTGCAACAAAAAACACACATCCAGCACGTGTGGCTGCGAAACAGAATTCCCTCTGGGAGAATTTGCCTCAGATGTGGTTCAAGTCACCTTTCCATCTGTCAGAGCAGATGAGCTCCGGGAGTCCAGCCTCCATAGGCAAGGAATGATGAGAGGCAGAAACGAGATCTGCGTTATTCAGATTTTCACCCTCTCCCACTTGCTCTTAGAAATGGCCGTTTTTAAAGATTTCTAATTTTCCCAGCAAAACTAAATTTTCTGTGTAAAAGGGTGTTTGTTTAGGTTTTTTCCCTGTGTTTTGAATCCAAAATTAGGACTGTAAAATCAGAAAAAACACCGTTGTTCATAAGCAAATTTGCCTCCGTTTTTATGAAACATTTTTAGCCTTCCGTAAAATCAGCATTTGGCTTCTAAAAACCCAGATATTGTGGAAGAAAGCTTTGCATTAATATTGGGATGGGTACATCTAATTTCATTTTTTAGAGACAATTATAAATCTAATCGGACTTTAAAGTAGAATTCTAAATAGGCTTAGAATTCTAATTAGACTTAGAATTATGATTAGTCTTGGGCATAGAGCTATAATTATACTTGAACTCAGAATTCTGTTTGGACTTGGAGTTCTGATTAGACTTGGACTTAGAATTATAATTGTACTTGGACCTAGAATTGGAATTCTAATTAGACTTAAAATTCTTTATAGGCTTGGACATATACTTGTACTTGGACTTACAATTCTGATTAGACTTGGACATAGAATTGTAATTAGACTTGGGCATAGAATTATAATTGGACTTGGATTTAGGATTGTAATTAGACTTGGACTTAGGATTGTAATTAGATTTGGAATCCTGATTAGACTTGGATATAGAATTATAATTATAATTGGACTTCAAATTCTGATTAGACTTGGACTTAGAATTCTAATTTGACCTCGACTTAGAATTAACATTCTAAACAGCCACTAGAATAAGAAAGCTGATGAACATTTACCTTGCAAAAGCCGCAGTTTTCAAGCATTTCTGAAGTTGTACCTTCATCTCTGACCTGGTGGAGGGAAGTGTTTGAGCCCGGCTTTATTTAGGGTCCCACTTAATCCCTCTCTGAGTGTGGAGGGTGTAAAGATCCCATGAGCTCTGGTTCTGAGCTGGCAGAGACCTTGCTGATGTTTTTCTCTCTCTGCACAGAGCTTCCCTGAGCTCGGGGAGCTGCTCAGAGGGAATAAATCCGTGCATTATCAAATAATTCCTGGGAATTTGGCTCAGTTGCCGCAGTAACGTTTTCCAGGCTCGTGTCTCAGCTACCACCTATCCACAGGGCATCTTCTGAACCTGCTTTGACTCCTGCATTGCTTTGAAAATGCAGGATATGGGGAGGAATATTCCCTTTCCAATGTTTTTTCTCCTCCTCAAGTGCAAATGCCAGCGTTTATTTGCGAACGGCTGAAGAGCGCTGAGGTGTTTTCTCTTTCTTTTTTCCCCTCAGGTGTTTTATTGGCACAGCTATGCCGTGATTTAAGACACATGAATGAATAAAAAAACAGGCACAAATGTTGAAAACCCTGCTGGTGCGGTGGCCAGAGGGACCCCTCCCGACTGCCCTTCTCCGTTACCGTGATGCTATTTTCCTATTTTCCTCCAGGCTCTGGCACTCCACGTTCTGGGAGACTGGCACAAAAAGTGGCTTTATTCCGAGGGCAGGCCTGCAGATCAGGCACCTCACATCCTGCATCACTGAGGATGCTCCCCCTTCCCCGGCATCGCTGCCAGCGGGTTGTTGGAGGTCTACGGGAGATCCCGAGGGCTGCTTTGTGCTGGAGGTAGGAAAGCAGGGAGGGAGCCTTGGCTGCTGGCTGCCTGTGCACGGAGGTGCAGGATGTGCTCTCATCCCCCAGGTTTGGAGCCACGGGCCTGTGCTCAGCCAGGCTTTCTCCTGCGGGTGGATCGCAGTGAGCCGAGCCTTGGGTTCAAGCCTCTTGCCTCTGTCTCTGCTGCTGAGAGCATTTCCTGCTTTTAGGCACAGTTTAAACTTCGCTTCCCGGGTGGAATGAAGGGTTATTTAGCCCTGTGTGCTACGATAAAGCTCATTTTCAGAGTATCCCATCCCTTGTCCAAGCAGGCAAAAGTCAGTTCCAGATTCGGGCACTTTCTGGGATCAAAGAGAGTCCAGCCACGGTCAGCACAAAAATGTATGGACTGAACATTTGGGAACAGCGATTCCTGTGCCTGAAACCTGGTTTTACTCCTAACATATCATTTGGGATAAATTGTTGGAGCAACAGGTGTGTTACTTCAAGCCTATCTTTAATTTGATGCACAGTTAAACATTTCAAAGCGCTCAAATGTCTTCTAGGGAAAGATGCCATGAAAGAGGAAAGTGGTTGCATCGGATATGAAATATGAATAAAGGGGCTTTTGTTTTGTCTCTGTCTTTAGGGAAGCAGAGAAAGAAGAGGTCTCCTCCAAGACAAGTATTTCTATGTTAAAAATAATTTGCCACACAGGAGTAAAATGATGCTCCGCAGCAGCGGAACAAAACAAAATTCCTCTGTGAGCTTCCCAGTAGAATATATATTTTTTTAATTTAATGGAGTTAATCCTTGTTTGTTTACCTTCTTGATTATATTAACCAGCAAGGTAGTGATTAAAGGCAGGAGTGTAGCTCATGCTAATTATATTTAAAGCCCCTGAACCTGTTTCTTTTTAGTTAGAGATGATTGCAATAAACACATCTGCACTATTTTACAAGCAGGCTTAGCCCTGGCTTGGGGTGCCAGGAAAGGCCAGGATTTAACCCTGCTTGGAGGTGCCTTCTTTCAAAGTGGAGCTTTTTTCCAAGGAATCTGGGAATTACGGCATGGAGGGACTGAGGCAAGCGGCCGGCCTTGATTGAAAATAAAAATGGGTTAAACACTGATTAAATTAACTTTATCCCTCAGCAGGTAAAGCAGAGGCTAAATGTGCTCCTGTGTGAACGTTCCTGGGTGCATCGGTCAACATGAAGTGGCTCTGCAGGACCCGTTCTGGTCTTTGCCTAAACCAGCACAAACCATTGCCCCTACTGGTTTATACAGGAGCTGGCTGCTTTAATTGTGGAGCACAGAAATATTCTCATAAGAAGTAAATTTCCCTTTTTGAGTGCCGGGTTTGGGTTGATATGTGGGGGTTTCAAACAAAAATAAGACTTGCAGAAGTTAATTCACTGCGGCAGAGTGGTTTGGAGAGATAACATCTTCTATTCCTGCTGTTTAATTAAATCCAGATTTTTATTTGCTATACCTTTTAATTAAAGAGGAATAAGATATTTGCCCTCCTAAGGCATCTGGTTGATTTTATGAAATGTGGGGTTTGGGTTTTTTTTGTTGTTTTACTTTCTAGTTTGAGATTGAAATGCACCACTCTGCTCCAGTACATTTTTTATTGAAGGGAGGTTAGGCAGCTTTTCCTGAGCTCTGGTGGCTGGGAGACAGCCACAACCATGAAATTCCCCTCCGTATTCGAGCTGATCTGCTCACAAAGCAAGCAGGAATAATTTTTAAAAAATGCCCTCCCTGCAGCCGTGAACTTTAGCTAGGAATAAGTAGCAAGGTAACAGATATCATAAAGCAAAAGTAGTGGAAAAAAAAATTCAAGTAAGGCAAAAAAACACTTCCCTTGCTATTTATTCAGGGGCTCAAATTTATTTAAGCAGTGAGAGTATTTTAAAAAGTACTTATTTTGCATTCATATGGTAGTGAGGAATTAAAACAAATTCCCTGAATGCTTTTTTAATGTGGTTTTTTAACTGCTTTTTACTGCTTGGAAAAGATCAGTATTTACATTATTATGAATTTGATCTCACTGTTTGTGCTAAACACCTCTAGAAGAGAGGCTGCTTGGCTCTTCCATATTTAATTTTATGAAATCTCTCAAAAGTTAAGGGCAGCATGTTTCAACCTCAAAATAAGATCAGATCTCTTCAGATTTCCCTTGAATGTTCTACGCTATTTTTGTAGGATGCAATTCTTCCTCCACATTATTTAAGATACCTTGAAAGTTGATAATTTCTGATTTTTTTTTTTTGAATATATATCAGCAAAACTTTTCCAGATTCGTCCACCAAATTAATTTTGCAGAATTTATGGGATTGAGGAATTATTACTAATTTATAACACTATGAATTTGCTGGGAAGGTACCAACCACGTATTACTTTCATTTTGCAGAGCAGTTGAGTTCCAGCTCTGGCTCGGAGTCCCGTGTTTTCCCGATGTTTTACCCCAAGGAGAACGGTTTGGCTGTGGAAGAGCAGCACCAGGAACGCTTCACAAAGATGTAAGAGCCGGGAGAAAAATATAATGTGGAAAAAGGAAAATCGAGTTATTGAAAAAGCATTTCTTTTTTCCTGGTTTTTGTTTGGCTCAGGGATTTTTCACCCCCTGGAAGCAGATCCATCACTCTGCTGGGGCAGTGTAATGTTTCTGAGCCCGAAATTCCTGTCACGATGCGGCAGAAATCCTACCCGGGGGTGTCAGAAGGAGAGTTGGATAGTGTCTGTCAGAAACATACTGATAATATGGAATTATCATCCTGGAAAAGGTCGATTTAGGAGCACAGCACGTATTCCAACAGCAGAAAGGAAAACTGATAAGCTGCTCCCTATAAGGTGTTGATCCATCCCAGCACAGGAGTTTATCCTCTGTGCTAATTGCACCCTCATGTCAGCTCGGCCTAATACAAGTGTAAGCCAGGCTTCTATTTAAACATGTGCTTTGTTGCTTCCCTGGCCTGATAAAGCAGGATTAAAAGCTGCAAATCTGCCTGTTGGATGTGCAAAAATCAGTGCAAGGTCTTCTTCCAGCTGGGAAATTCTGCCTTGTCTTGCTGCATCACCCAAAATGCTTGAATATGGTGGTGGCTCGGGGTGGGTTGGTGTGCACCTCCTCAGGAGGGGGAAATGATGGAATGGGGGGAATAAATGCAGTACCAGAAGTGTCTGTGATGTTTCAAACAGCACCAGGAGAGAGGCACTCACCACAGAGGGTCTGCGAGCCAAAAACCTTGGGAGCGGCAGGCCCGAATTCCAGGTACCTGAACAACAGGAGAGTTGGGTGCTTGTTGAAAAGCAGATCTGGGATTAACTCCCTGGCTGAGCCTGGTCCTGGAACCTCCAATAATGGCTGTTCCAGTTCATATAAATTTATTGTCTCCCGGAGAGCTGCGGCGCTGTGGGCAGGGAAAACCTCTCCCGCACTCTGCAGCGGGGGATCGGGAACATGCTCCCTTCCGAGCAGCTCTGGGGGCACTTAGCAAAATGCCCTCTCTGACATTCCCAGCTGGAGCCACGAGCTGGCAAATGGGGCTTTGATAAGCCTCGGCTGTCAGCGGGAATTGCTGCTGGAAGGGCAGAGAGGGGGAAACCCGCCGGGCACCGGAGAGGCTGCAAGGAGGGGCCCCCGGGGCTGATATCACTTCATGACTAATAACAATTCCTGATCTCATACTGGAGGTTTTATTACTCCCTCTTTCCCTGTGCCACATTTCCAGGGGACACGGACGTGAGCGCACCCCGAGCAGCCCAAACCTGGGATTGCCCTTCCCATGGCTCCGCTTCCATCTGTGTGCAGCAGTGTCTGACGGGAACAGCCTGGGCTAAAATTTTCCATGCTCAGTGTCTGCCTCAGCCTGATTATTTTTGGAAAGGGCTTTTGGAGGAGATGGCTTAGCCATTCCCAGGGCAGGGATCAGAAGAAGAGGCATCTCGCCATGGCGCAGGCACTTCCAAGGTGAGAGCAGAGGGAGTGCTGTGCTGTTTCCTGAGGGTGTTCAGGATCAGTGGATGCTCTGCCTGGAGGCTGTGCCAGCTCATGGCACAGGGAAGTACTTCCCTGATATTTCAGAGCATTCAGGTGCCGCAGAGGGGGTCATTGTTAGGGTAAATTATATTTTAGGCTCTTTCTCTATGCAAGGTGTGTAAAGAGGACACGGAAAGATGCATTAAAATGGTTTCAGAAGGATAAAACAAATTGATTTGGGATGAAGAGGCATAAAACATGATCTAAGTGCAGGGATAGATAGTCGTGCATAGCCTCTATATGCAGTTTTTGCAGCAGATGTTTCTGTTCACTCAGTTCCCCGAGGTGATGATCTTGTCCCGCGGCTGAGCTGGAGCAGGGATGCTGGCAGGAGCGTCATTCTCTGGTTTTGGAAATTTTGGAGATTTTAATCCTGGACCACGAGAGGGCACTGCCTGCAGCTGGATTCCCCTCAGTTCAAATACAGGCTTGGATAGTGAATCCAAAGCATTCTCTGTTTTTATTCCCGTCCCCCTCTCCCCCTCTCCTGGCAAGGAATTCTTTTTGAGATTGGAATCACTTTGGCGCTGAGGTTTCCCTGTGCAGATGCACTCGGGCTTCAGCAAACAGACTGGGTGGGAGTCATCTAAAATTAGCCATCATGGTGGAATTTACACTTCGTTCCCACAAAAGGAGCTGATGTGGCTTGGAAGGCTCTTCCCAAGCTCAGGGATTGCTGGTGACCCCCACAGCAACATCCTGAGTGCCTACACATGGAATTTTTGAGGGGTACAGTTGGGAAAGCAGAGCTGGGTTGTTGCAGAGGGCCTCCCACAAGGCATTTAGGATGCTGAACCAGCCCTGGAAGGCCACCCCAGCGCCTGTTTGTCTCTTCCGCCACCTGTGCAAAGGGACTGTCCTGCTCCAGGGCGTAGCTTTGACCACAGGGAGGGCCAGATCCACTCAGGGGACAGGTTCATTGCTTCCCTCCCAGTGTCTGCTCCAGGAGCAAACATCTTCTGCCACAGATCCTGAGGTGCTGCAGGACAGCAACCCTCAGGCTGCTGTGAGCTCCTCCTGCTGATTCCTGGGTCACATCCCATGCCCAAGGAGAGCATGGCCCCCGCCCAGGAAATCCTGCCCCAAATGGCCATCACTGCGTTTGAAGGTGAATGAAGGTTGTGACAAAGTCCCTGCCGTCCCAGCTGAGGTGGCAACACTTTCCAGGCAAGGGATTTTGGGCATTAGGGGTACAGAGAAACTTAATTCTTCTCTGCAACAGGAAGGAAATGAAGGAAAGAACACCCGGGAGCTCCTTCATTAGCTGCAATTTTCCCAAGTATTCCCATTCCATCCCTTCCCTGTGAGGATGAGGGGGTCCTGGCACAGGGTGCCCAGAGCAGCTGTGGCTGCCCCTGGATCCCTGGAAGTGTCCAAGGCCAGGCTGGACAGGGCTTGGAGCAGCCTGGGATAGCGGAAGGTGTCCCTGCCCATAGCAGGGGGGGAATGGGATGAGCTTTAATGTCCCTTTCCAACCCAAACCCCCTCCCATGGGCAGGGACACCTTCCAGTATCCCACGTGGCTCAGAAATGAACTTGCTGTTGTGGATATGTGGCCAAAGAAAAATAAATTAGAAAACCAAATTGTCCTTTCACCCCCAAATTGTAGCTGAAACTACCAACACCTTCTCAAAAGAACAGCTCACAGTGGGGATGTGATTCCTTTTGTTCCAGGTTTTCCAGGCTGATGGAGAACCATGAGTATTGTTCCAGAAAGGGTCAGCAGTTTACTTTTGGAAGAAGGAAGGTGTAACAAATAATTCTCACTTTTCTTGGCAAGGAGAGTGGTGGGCTGGAAACAGGGCCGTGTTTGGAACGAGCAATTCTCCTGCTGCTTTCAGGCCCCTTAGCTGCTCCTCAGAGGCTGGGAGACAAGGGTACCACTCTCCAGCACCTCCTGGCACCCTTCCAGGGGAGGTTTGGCTGTGGAATTGCTGGTGAAAGCAGAGCTGACCTGTGCTGTGCTGCAGAGGAAGCAGGGCTGAGGAGGACCTGGAAGGTGGAGCCTGACCCTTGAACCATTGGGATTCCCTGTTTGGGAATGTGCTGATGGACTGAGGAGCCTTGGATAGGTCTTCATAAAGTCATCTTAGCCTCTTGATCCCTGCAGGGGTGTATGGGCTCTTGTACAATCAGGTTGTGTGCATACGCTGTAGGATTTGTGTAATTTATTCCTGGAATAAATTGTCAGGGTTCAGGATGTGAGATGAAGGAACAGAAAAATGAGGGTAACCATCAGTTCCCTGTCAGAGAATCTCACTGTGCTGCCAGTCAGGCCTGTTGACAGGAGAGCTGTGACCCAAGGAATGAGTCAGAACTGGAAGGGGAGAGGATGGGTGGACGTGGAGTATATCCACAGAGTCCACACTCAGCTGTTCTCCTGGGTTGGCACAGTGTAAACGTCCGCACAGAAATCATTTCCCCCTCATCTTTCTGCCTTGTTATCCACATCCAGGAGCTGAAGTTCAACCAGAAAATGGCAGGGTTATTCAAGAACAAATGTGTGTCCAGCCCTGGAGCTATTCAGGAATGATTTTCGAGGAAAAAATCCCTGAAGAGTCAATTTGCTTTTGCTCAGTTTAGCAGGAAGGGAGCCATAGGACCAGCTTGGCTTCCCTTGGCCAGAGAGAGCACATGCCCTCTTGATTTGCTTTTATTTACATGAAGTTAATGGGACCATCAGAGTCTGACCTGATTCTGAGACACGTTCACCATTTCAGCAACCAGCGGCATCCAAATGATTTAACAACACATCACCCGAAAAGTGACCTTTGCTTTAGCAATTTTGGGTGGGGCATCACCCAAAGAAGAGCCTGGCAGACTCCAGGTAGCCTGGGGAGGGCAGGCAGAGGTGGACTGTCCTCTCTAAGCAGCACCAATCAGCATCAATCAAACGTGGCTTGGCTGAAGGTGATGGAATGACACCAATGTCAATCAGGGTGTGCGTGAGGAGAAACGTCTTCATCAGTGCCAATAAATGTTTTGACTCTTACTCGTTGATTCAAGAGCCTAGGGTTAGGGCTGCAGGTCCCAAAAGGAACATTTTATTTCTGGTTTTGACTCCAACCCAAGCCCCAATCCTTACATATCCTACTGCAGGGTTTACTTGCTGTGGTTTTTCCAAGCTTGGAGTCATCATGGGATTCCAGCAGCTTGTTCCTCCAAGCCCTTCCTTGTGTGATCATCACATTTGTGTGATGATTCCTTGACAGCAGCAGGGATAGGTGGGAGTGATCCCACATCAGGCAGCCTGCAGGCCCCAGCCTAGCTGGCCAATCCTGATGGAATTTCATGGTGGTGCTGATGGAACTGGGCTGTGGGAAGCTCAGCAGATATTTCTATCCTGGCATTGCTGTCTGAGTGTGGAGCACCAGTGATGGGTGTTTGCATCTCAGCAGGACTTCAGCTTTATCTTCCTTCCTCAGCTGGAGGCAGCACGAGGAGGAAAAGCTCTGACCCAGGACAATTCTTCCTGCTCTGTCACTATGATGCTTTTGATACCAATGGCTTCTGTCCATCCAAACAAGCAGAGCCTGAACCTGAAAGATCCCCCCAAATGACCTTTCTGTGGATGTGCTTTCCTGCTGCTACTGCACACATCCTGCTTGCTTCCAAAGCCATTATCCAGGATTTCTAGGCTGGAGCAAGAGGCAAAGAAAGAGATTTCTTCTTGTGACCAGGTGCTGCCTGCAGCAAATACTTGTTTCAGGATGTGACATGATTGTCCCGTGCCCAGCACAAAGCTCAGCTGCAAGGTAGAGAAAAGCCAGGCACACATTTAAATCTTTGAAGTGAGGGATTATCTGGAGACAAGGATTCTGGATGCCCAAAACTAGCTTGGGGTAAAGGGCTTTTTACTCCTGATTGGAGATGATTCCCCCACCAGCCAAGACAACCCTGGAGAGGCATTTTTGTACTCTGATGATTGTGGGATGTGACCTGAGGGCTCTGGCTGAGGGCAGCTTGGAGGGATGAATCCCAAATCCTTGTTGCCATCAGTGGGACCTTGGAGAAATAAAGTTCCTAATGAAAACCTGTGGATAGGCCTACTGGGATTATTTGAGCACTATTTGGGCCACTGAGATGGGTGTGGAACTCTCAGCCCTGACTCTGGTCCCACTGAGCCCTCATCTCACCAGGAAGGTGACAATGTGATAGCTGCTCCAGGGTTGCTGTGACACTTTGATGAAGGGAGGACCAGTATTTCCAGAGGAGAGAAGTAGGTAAAAGTAGAAAATTGCATTTTCATGTGGCTTTTTAAAAAGGTTTTCACCTTTTCAGGTGTTGTTTCCTGTAAAAATTCATCCAAATTTTGTAAGTGGTTGAGAAAGCAAAGAGTCAAAATTTGAGATTGAATGTTTTATTCTAAATTGACTGAAATACATTGTTGCACCTAAGATGAAATTCCCCTTTTCTTTTTGACAGAAAAATTGAAAAGCTGAAAAGGTTCTTCACAGTTTCCTCCTCTAAGGCCCTTTTCCACTCCCCAAAACTATCAACCAGAACAAAAGCTCAGTTCCTGACGTGCTTTTGTTTCATAGAGATGGGAGCTGTGAGATGAACTAATGGGAATGATAAATAATAAATACATTTTATTTTCTTTCCTGCTACAAAATGCCACGATAAAGAACATTAAAGTGGAATGGTTTCAGACTGAGAGTGGGGAGGCCCTGGCACAGGGTGCCCAGAGAAGCTGTGGCTGCCCCTGGATCCCTGGAAATGTCCCAGGTTGGATGTGGCTTGGAGCAGCCTGGGACAGTGGAAGTTGTCCCTGCCCATGGAAAGGGGGGTGGGAATGAGATGGGCTCTTAGGTCCCTTCCTTCCAAAACTTTCTGTGATTCTGTGAAGACATAAGAAATTTTGGATATCTACAGAGCCATATCTCACCTCCTGGACTCTCATGGTCTCTGAATCACTGTTGACTTTCACAACCATCACCCCAGATATCTTAAGCCAAGCATTAGATTTCCACAGATATTGCTTAGTTTTTTTTCTCAGGATCTTGTTTCTCACATGCTGGAAATGGGATTTGGACGTTATCCTCATCCAGTGGAAGAGAAAATGTTGGGGCTGTGGTTGTGCTGGCACTGGTTTTCAATGTTTTGCTGTTGTGAGTGCAAGTCTATCAGCAGCGAGAAAGAGAAATAGAAGGGTCCTAAAGAGCCTCGAATCAATAGAGNTGGCACTGGTTTTCAATGTTTTGCTGTTGTAAGTGAGTGCAAGTCTATCAGCAGCGAGAAAGAGAAATAGAAGGGTCCTAAAGAGCCTCGAATCAATAGAGCTGGGTGCTGGAAATGAGGTGGGAAAGTGCTCCAGGACAATGAGTGTTAGCGCCGCGTCCTCGCTTGCAGTGCTGGGAACTGAGCAGCTGGTACCCAGCGCTCCAGGCCGCAGGTTTTGGTGCTTTTAAAGGCCTTTCCTTAATCCCACTTTACCCAGGAGAGGCGGGCTGTCAGATCTGCACAAGAGAGAGAGGAAAACACGGTCATTTCAACATTTAAATTAACCTTTAATGAGTCAGCTATCCAGCCTCTCCAGAAGAGGAGCCTCATTCAATTGGATCTTTCCAAGCGGAGCTCTTCAGGACAGGAAGCATGGCAAAAGGGGGATCCCAAGGAGAAATATTTGAGTTGTTTAAAATCTGCTAAAAGTGGGGGAAGCTGGCCACTAAATTTTTTTTATTTTTTTTTCTGTAGTCAAGAGAGTTATAATCAGTGGTATATCAGGAGGAGTCATTTTCCCAGTCATCCAGATAATGGAAATAATTAGGAAAGAAGAAAAAAACTCAATTAACTTTTCCTTTCAAGTAAACTGATTGCTTTCCCTCTGCAGGCTCTGTCCCTTTGGCACTTCCCTGTAATATGGAAGAGGAATATTTCTATTCACTGACTTGTCTCTTTCCTTACTTGTGTTGCACTTTTTGAAGGCTCATTTTGAAGGCCCCTTTCCAAGATCCAGAGGAACATATACAGTAAAGGAAGAGAATTGGAAAGGAGATTAATTAACTTACAATGCAAAGAACCAAGAACCACTGAAATCTCCATCTGCTTCTCCCTGCTCTAAGCTTGTTCTCTTCTGAGATTGAGGCCCATGTGTTGGGCAGTTTGGGCAATTTCCCATCTTCACCATACAGTGGCCAGATGAAAAATATATTCTGGAGGAAGAAAGGCCTAAATTCATTACAGCTAAATTAGGGATTAAGTACAAACGAAACAGAAAACTGAATAACAGCCCTTCACTTTAAAATAGAAATAATTGTATAAGATTATAAATTGCAAATAGACATTTACTTCCCCATATTTTGAAAATAGCTTGGAACTCTGTTGTTCTGTCTTGTGTATCCCGGTTCATGTGTTGAACTGTAATCTCTGAGAAACTCTGGGTTACTGGAACATCTGTAATCTGGAAATTAAATGCTGTTTGTGTCCAAATCCAGGTGTTTTTCTCAGCCAAGTACAAGCTTAAGAGAACTTCTAAAGAAAACTTCAAAAATGTCTAAGGGCTCCATGAGAAAAGAACAATTTAGTGCAGAATTTTTTTTTTTTAAATTCTAGAAATATATTCTGAGAATAAAAATCTTCCCTCTTTGTAAAAGGAACTTTAGCAAGTTGCATTTTAGGGGGGGTGGGGGGTGTTTATCCAATTTTTTTAAGAGAGAGATCCTCATTAAAAGCAAGTTAGAGAAGAGGGTGAATTACGCTTTTCTGTTGTGACTTGGTTTAGATTCCCTCTTTTTGGAGGTCACTCCTGTGCTGTTCCAGATCTATTTGGGCGCGACAAGCGTCTTCCCACAAGCAGCTCGCCCTGGGGATTGCTCTGCTCACCCACACACCGCCCGTCCCTCGCTCACCACTCGTGTTCCAGGCGGCTCTCCGGGGGCTCTGGAAGCCGCTCCTCAGGCACTGCTCCACGTAGGCGCGGGGGTGGCAGCCGGACAGGAGGATGTCCCCGAGCAGGGCGATGTAGGCGATGGCCAAGCGCAGCGTGTCGATCTTGGACAGGCGTTTCTCGTAGGGGAAGGCGGGCACGTGGCCGCGCAGCTCCTCGAAGGCCGCGTTGATGCTGAGCATCCTCCTGCGCTCGCGGAGGTTGGCGGCGCGGCGCTGCCGGGGCCGTCCGGCGGGGTCCGGCTGGACAGGGCTCTTGTCCAGCTCAGCACTGCTCGGCCCTGGCCAGCAGGGCTCTGCCAGGCACTCCAGGAGGAAGTTCTCCAGCTGTGCATCGGGATCCACCGGCTCCCAGAGGAGAGATTCTGGAGTGAGGTCTCCCTGCTCGAAGCTGTAGCAAAGTTCCTCCATGCCCCTGGGCCACCAAGCTCAAGGAATACTCAAAACTTCGGTTTATCAAGAAAATGGGGTTGTTCTAAGCTCATTAGCAGCCCCCACCCCAACAAATGTGGGCAGGGAGTTCTTGTTGTGTTCTTGGGGAAGGTTATGGAAAAATTTTCCCTGGTTGCAAATCCAAGTGAGACTGGGGATTTAAATACTTCGTGTCTTCTCAGCAGGAAATACTTTATAGCTCCTCTTCTCGTCTCAAAACTAATCAGTGCACATGCTTCCCTTTTTATTAGCTGTCCACAACAAAACAATATGAGTGAATCTAAGACAGAATGAGATTTCTATTGACTTTCTCCTGGAAAATCCATTGAAGCAGTTATTGAACCCTTCCACAAGTCCAGTCTCTCCACCTGCTGCTTAAAGGAGGTTCACAGAGGGATTTCGTTTGGTGAGGAGGAGTTGGAGGAAGGAACAAAGTAGTCCTTTATCCTTTTGGTGAAGTGTTAATAGCCTCACAAAATGGGGACAAACAAAATGCTATTATATTGCTGTCACAAACACATGGTCCTGCATTTGACAGCGTGAGTGGCATCTCCATCTCCTCTGGAGAGGGAAGGTGTGGGATGCACTGCTGTGCAAAACTGAGGCACAGGGGTACCTCATTTAAGTGAGCCAACACCACCTCCTTAGGTTGCTGCATTTCCCATTTACACTCGAATCACACATTTGCTCTGTGGCCATCCAATGCTCTGTCTCACACCAGAGCTGTAAAACCACATTGGGTGCAGCCCTGGAGTGGTGGAGCAGGTGGGCCACTCCTCTGGAAGAGCTGGAAACGGGGAGAACAGCAGGTTTCCAGCATCACAAGGATGGGGTGGAAGGTGTTAAACAATGCCAGAGCTTTAGGGCAGGTACATAAAGTAAGTGCGTGCTTCATTCTCTTTTATTTCCACAATGCTTATGCCAGTGTCTAAATTAATTCAGAAATAGTTTAAGTCATATTTTTAAGGATCCAAGTGAGTGGAAAGGAATCGTGTTTAAAGTTAAAGCAAGCCTAAATGCTTTTCCTGAAACATGTCATAAAGAAGTTTTATAAAGGTACTTAATCACGTGCTTGACTTTGCACACAGACTCTCGTCCTGCTGCTGTGCGGTGAAGTTTCAAGAGACACCTGTGAAATTTGTGAGCCACAGGCAGATTCCTGAGGGGACAAAGCTCAACAGCTTCAGGTAAAGAGCCAGAGAGCAGAAAACGACCTGCATTTTCCATGGATCCCTAAGGATTCTCAGGTTCTGATCTAACAGTGTTTTAGGATGCAGTCCTGACAGCTTTGCCCTGGGAAAAGAGGGATTGACTTTAGGAGAAGGCACAGGCTGTAAAGGTCTCTTCTTAGCAACCTGGCATTTTCCCTTGTGGCCATTCTACCTGTCCCAGGAAGCTTAAGGCAGCAGAAGACAGGCTGCAGGAAAGGTTCTTGCAGAGTAGTTGTGGGAAGGTGACAGGTTAGGAAACATTAGGGCTGCCTTTGTTCTCCTTGGGCAAATTAAACGGGAAATCCATTAACTGTAAATCTGTGTAAGAAAGGAAAATGCCAAGTGTGACAATTCCAGAATCGTTAAGGTTGGACAATAGAGGACAAATGGCTGTTAAATAATTCGAGTTTGTCTTGCTTCCTTTGGTCAGCTCAGGGTGTGAATTTTGTGCTGGTTTTGTACAAAGAAAATTATTTGTTCTGACGCCAATGTACCAAAGAACAAGATTTTGGTGCAGTGAAAGTTCACGGTGACAGACACTGAATCCCGACAAGGAACAGGGAAGGAGGGGATGGATGCAGGAATGGCCACAGTCAGAGGTGGCTTGAGCTCGGAGTGATCAATGTGGAGTTCACTCCTTAATGGTTTCTTTGAAGTCACGGAATCATTAAGGCTGGAAAAGATCTTGAAGTTCATCAAGTCCAGCCGTGACCCCAACTGTATTTCCCGGTGTCCTGGCCAAGCAATGCTCCCAAAAGAAACCAGGTTCTCTTCCAGACTCTTCTCCAGCTCCCCAGTCACCGTGGAGCTGAGGACTTGGTTTCATTTGGGACAAACTGGGACGAGAACAGCTCCTGGGAAGTGCTCTGGAAGAGACTGGGAACAGCGGGCAGAGTGCAGGGGGCTCAGCAGATAACTCGGTGAGTTCCATGTGCTGGGTTCCCCTCTCTGAGCAGATGCTTCTCCAGCGCTCCGCGTTCCCTCCCAGATCCATCACCGCTAACAGCGCTGCCTGGGGATACGTCTGGCTCCACAGATGCAGAGCAGATGTTCCAGCAATCCTCCTTTTAGCATGTTCAAGGGGAATTTGGCTCTCTTGGAGAGACTCTGGACAAAGCAGGAGGGGGAAGGGGAGGGGAAGAAAGAGAAAATAAGAAAAGGTTTCGCCTTGGAAAGGCAGCTATGAAAGAGGTCGGATCTCAGGAGAGAAGACGAGGTTCCCATCCCTCAGATGAGCAGCTCTCACCACAAATCCAGACCTGCTGCATTTCCAGGGTTTCTGTAGCTCTGCTCATCAGAGAGGGAGGGAATGTGCAGATAATTGGGTAATTTTTCACCTGTCTGGAAGCTGTTGGTTAAGAAATGTCCCAAAGGGATTGAGGGAGCCGGGGTGCCACCCTGAGCAGGGGTGCTGTTGCTTATGATGTGTTGTTATAATTCCAAGAGCTACTCAACTGCTCTTTTCTTCCAAAGCCCTTCAGCTTCTGTGGGACGCAGAAATAATATTTGACTGCTGGTCATTTTTAATCAATAGGGTCTGATGAAAGCAAATTCTTGACTCAGGAATTCTGCCCTGGATTTATGTCTGTGATAGGCAACGGAGCCATCATTGTTTGGTTTTGGATTTTCCAAGTCTGGATGTCCATATCTGCCTTTTAAAACTTTCCTATTCATGCTGGGAATGCCTTCCTCAGCCTTGTCCCCCTTTCTCTGCCATCTACACAAATCCACCCACAGCAAACCCTGTGATTTCATGGATTTTGGGGTACAAACCTGCTTTCAGGGAATATTTCCACTGCAGATTTTTTTTTCCTTTCCAGTGCCTTAGAAGCTGGAAGCTGTTGCCCTATACCTGGATCTTGAAGATAAATGGGTCACCTGAGGTTATTTTGGAAGTAGATTTTTCTCTCCCCTTCTTGTCTCATTTGCTTTATTTCAGATTCAGCTTGGGGAACCTTCCCAATGATAAAACTGATAATTATTATTCGTATTCTCTGCTTTTTTTTTTTTTCCCCCTGGGTTTTCGGCTTGAATGAATTTCCATCATCTTTAATTGCTTAATAAAGGGAGTCAGCTCTTGGCCTGGACAAAGAACAGATGGAGAAAGGACCAGATGCTTCACTTTCAAGTGAGATGACTCCGAAGAACAAGTCCATCATGTCAGAGCCACTAATCCAATGTCACACTGTGCAGCTTATCCTCAGAGCTGGGAACTGGGGCCCAGCTGAGCAGGGAAGAGCAGGTGAAAGATGCCAAAAAGTCCTGAGAAAGGCTTTATCCAGGTGGGGCTGTGCAGCTCATGGTGGTGTGGTTCCCTCCACACGTGAGAGTGAAGGCATTGCCAAAGTGCAGCTACAGAGGGACTGGCTGGTGGAGCTCCCTGGGGTCCCAGCCAGAGGGTGAACACCAAGCTCCTGGAGCTCCTCTGGAGCCACCAGCCAGGCCTGGGACACCTTAATCACGGGGCACGTGGTTTGAGAAGAGCTGGGGGCAAGAAAAGTGCAAGTATTATCATTTAGCAATGGAATGTGCTGCTTTTTAACCTGAAACAATTGTGAATCGAGGGTATAATGAAAAGCAGAGCAAGGATTTCCAGGGCAAGAAGATTTCAAAGGGCTGATGGCTGCTCCTGGGATGCTCCAGTAATTGTGAAGTGAAGCTTTGCAGGATGTTGATTCAAGTGAAGAGGGTAACAGGACCTTTATTATTTGCTGGGTAGAAACCTCGTATGTCAGAGGTTGTGGAGGAAGACACTGGTGAGTGGTTGTTAATATGACTTTGATTTATTTCAAATTTAGTATAAACAAGTCAAGGTAGGCTCTGCTTTAAATGCCTTTGGTGTTTAAAAGTGAACACAGTCCCTTTAACCTTTCTGCAAAGTTACAGAAAATTAATCCCAGTCTTCAGGAGAAGGAAGGAATTTTCTCTCATAAAAAGAGGCACTGGATGTTTCCCCTTTCTCCAGGAGCCTTGTACGAGTCAGGAGATGACCTCTGGGCTCCTGCTGCCAAGTGATTCCTTATCCAAGTCACTGCTCTGGAACTGCTTCTGTGAGGAAATGGTCATTTTTGGGAGATGCCAGCCTGTGCTTTGATCTCAAACGCCATGGAAGTGCTCATGGAGCTCCTGAAGGAAAGTGGTGTTCCTTGGGGAATGGCATTGGGAAAACTGCTTGCCCAGAGAAGCTGTGGCTGCCCCTGGATCCCTGGAAATATCCCAGGCCAGTCTGGATGGGGCTTGAAGAAACCTGGGATAGTAGAAGGTGTCCCTGCCTGGCAGGGAGGTGGAATGAGATGAGGTTTCAGATGCCTTCCAACCCAAACTATTCCATGATTCTTTAACACTTGAACCATCTGAAACATCCCCCCTGCAAGTTAACATTATGCTGGGATCGCAGAAAATTCCCAGGAATAACCCTGTGTCCACATCCAATGAGAAATATCTCTAGGGAGAAGAAAGTTTGTCATTCATGCCATTCATGTGACATCTAATGCTGTTCTTAGTGGTATTATTTGGATATCTGTGAATGGTGACTTTGGGTATCTTGCTCCCTGAAGGTTTGGGTTGCCCCTGTAGAAAATGTGTTTTCTGCAAGATGTTTGTACAGCTTTTACTGAGGTGGGGTACCCATCCCCTGGAGCCCTCTCTTTAGGTACAAGAAATCCTGAATATCTGCGGGTTTTGTCGTCATTACTTAATGAAAAAAACCCAAGAAAATTACAGAGGAAAAAATCCTCAACCCACTGTCTCCCATACCTGTTCCAGGGCTTTTTCTTCCCTTAATCTTCCTGCTTTCCCTAAGGAGGGAGCTGATGAGGAGACACAGCTGGGAACAGCCAAAAAGATGAGATGGAGAAGAGACCTTTGCTTGCTAATCCCCAGCTTGCATCCCTGCCAGAAGTCCCATGATCTTTCCCCATTAATGCACCACTTTTGTGGGATTTTGGAGCCTGAGTCTCCTGCTGTGCACCCAGAGAGCAGAGCCTTAAGCCCAGGCTGACCCATTCCCAGCTCCCCTCATCCCTGCTGGCTGCACCTGCACAGCCGGCCCTGGGGATTGAGGTGGCACCTCATAAACCTGCCAGGAGATCCCGGCCCTGCAAACAGAGGCCCCGGGGCAGCTTTACAGAGTGATGCCTGCTTGACTGGCAGCTGCCGCCGCTTTATGGGAAGCCAGCACATGTTCCCACTAAAAACCGGGAACGGCGGCTTGGGAAAAGCTCCCAGAGCTGCGTGAGAGGCCTCAGCCCCACTCTCCATCTGGAAGGTGGCTCTTCCTGGCTTTTTCCAGCCACCTTGGATGTGCCTTGGATGTGATTCAGTGCCTCGGTTGGCTCTGTGGACACGGGGGCAGGACGGAGCACGCCCCAAACCTGTTTCTCATGGAGAGCTGTCACGTCAAGTTATGGTGATGCTGAGCTGGGCACAGAGGGGAGGGTTGGGTTGCTTTGGGATTTTTTTCTTTTGTGTGTGTATGTGTTACAGAAGAGTCTTTTCAAAATTAAGAGGCAAAAATTCAGAAATCTGGGAATGAGGTTGGGTGCCAGCCGTGTTGACAAACAAAGAGAAAATCCCATCCCAAATCTGGACAAAGAAAGGAGCAGATGGAAGAAACTGGAGGCTCCTGCTGTAACCTATGCAAAACAGAAAGATTACGCCTTAAAACAATACTGGAACCACTTGGATGGACTATTTATTGAGTATAGTTGGTGAGGACACCACTCTGGAGTTGAATCCCATGCCAGCATGCTCTGCCTGTGAAGTTTGAGATGATCCACATCATGGGATGCTCAGCCTGATGATCCCCCTCTATTTTTCAGAGTTTTCTCCTTTTTCCAGCTGTCAGGTCACTGCTGGATCAAAGAGGAGCCAATGCTCTCTGTCAGATTAGTGTCACAGCCATGAGGGTGGAACCAGAGTCTTGGGGACAACCATCAAAAATCTGGAGATGTGGGCAGGCACTTTTTTCCTGTCTTTATTCAGCATGACCTCAAGTAAGTTTATTCACTCAGATTTGGGGCATGGAAGTGTCTGCAAGTGCCTAATTCTTTCTCCATCCCTGTGCATGTCTCCTTTGCTGCCTGGTGTTGTTCAGGCTGAATCCTCAGCCCATGTGGAGAAAAACCACTGACATTTCAAAGAGCGTCAGGAAATCTTAAAGGTTGGAAAAGCCCTCCACGACAATCAAGTCCAACCTTTGACTGAACACCCCGTGTCCACTAAACCATATCACAAAGCAGCACATTTCTCTGTTTTCTGAACACTTCCATGGGTGGTGACTCCACCACTTTCCTGGGCAGCCTGTTCCAATGCTTGACCACTCTTTCAATTAAGAACTTCTATCTCCTATTCAACCTCAACCTCCCCTGCCATAACTTGAGAGTGTTTTCCCTTGCCCTACTGATATTTCCCCAGGAAAAGAGGCCAACATCACCTCTCCATGATCAATAGTTGCAACCACAGCACGAAGCAGCCACAGCTCCAGAAATCCCTCAATAGTTTGGTGGAGGCTGAAGGAGTATGCAAGGGAAATCATCAGCAGATTCCTGTGCTCTTTCCGTGAGCATCCAGTGTTGGGAGAGTGTGGAATTCCTGGACAGGCACAGTATGGCTGCTCCTGTGAAATTCAGGGAAGGGTGCTGTTTAATGCTGAGCAGAACTAGTCAATTAGGTGATGATGTCAGTTTGAAAAAGCTTCCTGTCTTTTCCATCAGAGTGCATTTGGGGAAGACTGCTTATCTTTAGGGTTATGTATTCTGATTTTCCTACAAAAAAAAGGGGAAAAACAACAAACAAACAAAAAAACAAAAAACTAACCGTCCCCCCTCACTCCCCCCCAGAGAAAGGAAACCAAACAAAAAGAAGAAACCTGAGCTTTTCATGCAATCTTCTGCTTCAAAACTTGGCACTCGGAGAGAACTATCAAAAGCTATTAGTCTGGCGCTGACATTTGAGTCAGTCTTCAAGGAATTTGAGATTTCTGGAGGTAGTGAGGGAGGCTTAGATGGGAAATCTCTGGAGAAATCCATGTGCTCTGAGGAGTTCTGGGTGAGTTGTGTTGAGAGCAGCTTTTGGAAAGTGGAGCTGCGAGCTCCACAAGCCACTGACAGGAACAACAGAGCATGGAGAGATGTGCAACACTTCCAGGCCTCAAAGGCCCAGGCATTCTTGGGCAAAGCCTGGCTCCATTTCATTCCTTCTTTTTGCTGGAGAGGAGCACTGAACGTGGCTGGGGTATTGCTTGTGAGGGGGTCAGGAGCTGGTGTCACTGGCCCAGAGGGGCCTTCGGACATCCAGACCTTGTGGAGGACCCCTGAAACAGAGAATAATATTTTATGCATTGAAAGTCTCATTCCCAGATGGAGAAACTGAGGCACCACCAGCATGTGGAGGAAGGATTACATCTCACCAGGCTCGCCCCAGCTGCAGAGCTGAGGTCTTGGTAAGTGCCCAGAAGGTCCTGGCTGCTTTGTGTCTTGGTGTAGCACTCTCTGCGTGATACATCCTTCCAGGAAAATGCTGTTTGTTTAAAAGTGTGAGCCCCCTCTTTAAGGCATGATTTGTGTTTTTGAGTGTAGGTCAAATAACAGATTTGATTAATGCCACTTCAAGGGATGGCAAAAAAAAGAAATAAAAAATAATAATAAAAAAAAATCACATGCCTTGGTGGGAAAAAGTATAAAGGACAAACATCTAGTGCTTTTCAGCATTCTGGGAGGTGGGGAAATGAGCAGGAAAGATCATACCTAAACAGAAAGCCAAAGCCAGAGCTTGCAATTGCCAAGACATCAGCCAAAAGGAAAACACAACTGTGATGGCAGTAAAATCATGTATGAGTCATGATGGGCCAAGAACAAGTTTGCTTTCTTTTCCCCCCTTATTGAGCAGATGATGATTAAAAGATAAATCATGCCTGGAGTCAAATCAAGTGATTGGATTAAAGTTTAGTTGAGTATTTAGAGGCTGTTTGGGACACAATGGAAGGCTAATTGAAAACTTATATTTGTGAGATCCTTGAACTCTCCAGCTCTTAATAAAATACTACTGCAAAGTACACAAGGGCTCCCTGTGGGGGAGATTCCTCTCCACAAGTGCTTTTGCTCCTCAGGTATGTGGAGAAATGGAATTCATTTTCTGGACAAGTTCACCAAAGAAAGGCATGTTCGTGATCGTAGCTCAGCTATTGCTCATGGTGCAGTAACTTAATCTGTTCAGCTCACTGAAAAGCAGCAAAGCAAGACAAAGGAAAGTCACTTCTTGGAAAAGAAAAAAAAAAGGATTTAAACACTTCATTCTTTTAACTAGTCTTTTGTTCTTCTGAGCACCTGGTATTCCAGAGCAACTGGCTGCCTGTACAGGGCTGAAGTGACTCTGGAGTCTTAAAAATGGTGTAAAAATTCCTTCTAGATGTGCTGTAGTGGGATATGTCTTGCTTTATTTGGGCTAATAATGTAATTGTGCTCTGGAATCACCCCCAGTTCTTCAGGAACTTACCCAGCCTCCAAAGCATTGTCCTTTCCAGTGGAAACACCAGTGAAAGCCACAAACGAAGAGAATAAACCCCCCTGTGTCCTTGCACACATGAACAGCAGAAATGGAACACCTGGCTCTTCGTGTGACCTCTGTGTGACCAAGCACGAGCCTTCCTTGGGAATCCCAAAGGGAAGCTGCACAAACTCTGTGGCCAGCTTCATTTGCCCCCTTTGCACTGTGGTTTTCATGGACCCAAAATGGGTGATGAAGCATTGCAGAACCACCTCCTCCACATGTGCAAGGTTTTATACTTCTCTAACTACTGTGACCTTTGGAACAGTTGTTTGGGGGTTTTTTCTGCAGCAGGATGTGTTTGTGCCATGACCACAGGCGGTAGAGAAGGTTTAGGGGGCAGAATGGGAAGAAGTCATTATGCTGATTTTAGCTGATGAATATAGGAAGCCTCCAAGAGTGCTTTCTTATTCTTACTAATAGAAGACATTTCCTAATGTTCAAAGTGGGTTTTTGCCTTGTTTCTGCTGGTGTCTGTGACTCCCAGGTTCTGGCTTCCTCTTTGCCTTTTTCTTAGCTGAAGGGCTTATTGTGGCTCCCTATAATTTTTCACCCTACAACTTTTTCACCTTTTTAACTTCTTCACATGTGTCCAAGACCTCCTGGCATTCCTTTTCCTCAGGTCATGTAGTCATAACCTCACCTTTGCTAAGGCAAGCACAAGTATCTCTGAAATCCATGACCTCATGCAGCTTGGCCATATCTGCTGGAGACAGCTGAGGCAGGTGAAGATAAGGAATTTGGGGTTAATATTTTAGGAAAATTCAAGTTACCCACTCACTTCAGCAGAGCTTTCACTAAGTGCAGTCTGTCTCACATGCATCAAACAATGAAAATCTGAAATTAGTCATAAATAAATGCCATAACAGACCTTCTGTTTGTGCTAATTAATGTCCATTATTTGCATCAGAACAGGCAGTTCCCTCACTGGGCAGTGGTGCTGTGCAATGTGCCCATGAAAGCCAGCCCAGCATTTGCTTCTCCTTAACAGCTGCGCTTTGTTCTTCACTAGAAAGCTTTACTGTGCCTTAAAGTGATTAATGTGTTCTGGGAGGACTGGGTAAGGAGCCATCAGTCACAAGTTATGGGACACTCCTTGGCAGATTAGAGGGAGATGGATCAGGAAGATGAATACGTTTCTTCTCTCCATCGTTGCCAATTCTAGGAGGTTTTGCCCCAGAGCTGAAGCACAGGATGGACTCAGGCCTGGAGGTGACTCCGTGTCTTGCTCGAGTTCAGTTGCCTGTGTGTGAGTTCTCTTTGTGGTGCTACCAGGAACAGGCTGGAGTGAGGAACATTTTGAAGCTGGAGAAAGCTGCTTTGGGGGTGAAGGTGCTCACAGAGCACTGGGAAGAAGGGAGAGGGCTCAGTACCTAAAGGGCCAGTCAGAGGCAATTTTAGTCATAGGACAAGAGGGAATGGCTTCAAACTTCCAGAGGGCAGGGTTAGATGGGATATTAAGAAGAAATTCTTCCCTGTGAGGGTGGTGAGGCCCTGGCACAGGGTGCCCAGAGAAGCTGTGGCTGAACTAACTGAGGTCATGGTGCAGAGCGTTGCCTTGCATGAGAAAATTGCCTTGAATTTCCACCTGCCCATGGAGAAATGAGAAGCTGAGAGGGCTTTTGGTCTGGTCTTGGTCAAAAAGCAAACTTATCTGCTTTCTAGAACATTCTGAGCTTGGAGATCACCTCTGGAATAACAAATTGAATGTGGCCTGAGAACATAAAATCCCAGAACAGTTTATGTTGGACGGGATCTTGAAGACCTCCTTGTTCCAACATCCTGCCATGGACAAGGACACCTTCCACTATCCCAGGTTGCTCCATGCCCCATCCTACCTCGCCTGGGACACTTCCAGGGATCCAGGGGCAGCCACAGCTTCTCTGGGAATCTGTGTCTGGGCCTCACAACACTCTGAGTATGCATCAACTCTGTGTAAGAGCCATAACTAGGAGTAGATTCAAAGTCCTGTGTCTGAGGGTGTGATATCTTGTAGTGTGGCATTTTATCAAATAATTTGTAAGTGTCCTCTCACCACAGCCACTGGATTTGATGAGTTGGGCTCTGTCTGAGTGCCTTGACTCAGGCCACAGCCTGTATTGGGCCTCATGAAAAAGGTATGCATGATTTCAGGCTCTCCTCCCCTCCTGGATAAGTCGTCTCCTCCACTCTAATGGAAGTACTAATAATTGTAACAATAGGAGATGTGCATTATCCGGAGGGCCTGCGTGCTACGTCCCCCCTGAGAGCTCTTCTGTCAACTGCTCTTAATATTCCTGTGCTCTTTGCAACCCTTATGGTTAGAAAACCTCCATGAGGGGGAAACATGCAAAAAACACGACCCAGAACTGAACAAATCACGCTGGGTGGAGTCTGGGGAGACAGAGCCCTGGATGGATGCTCGGAGGACGGCACAAACATCTTCCCCCTGCCTTGGAGAACAACTGGGTTCGATTACGCGTTGCGCAAACGCGCTCTGGTTTGGTTTTCCCCTTGGAAGGCAAGGGCAGATGTGTTCTGAGGCTGCCGTGGAGTTCCAGCCCCTGGGCTGCATTTCAGGACTGAGTCTCCCACTTTGTGGCACTCCTTTTGGGGGTGGGCAGGCAGCTGGAAAAGGGGTTGGGAGCTGTTGGGTGTCTTCGCCACCCACCTGACATCCTGTGCTTGTGCCTGTGGAAGTAAAGGCAATCTAGGGCCAAGGGACACCAAAACCCAAAATATGTACATGAAGGGATGTCTGTGCTGAGCTCTGGGGCACCTCCATGGAGTGTTACAGGGTACTAATATGTGTTTCCGTTGGGGAAAAAATGGAATCTCCTGGCTGTGAGAGCCCAGAGTTTGTGCTGTGGTTATGGAAGTCCTTTGAGAAAGCCAAGCACGTGTGCTGGCCTTCCCCTCAAAGCAAATATTCTTTGTGCAAGCTAATAATTTTAGCAGGGATTCCTTTCTTCCTCTTGAGGAGAGTTAAATGAAGTTATGGGTCAGTGAGAGGGCATCTGTACAGCACAGAGGAAGAATTTCCAAGCCTTGATGTAGTCCCTTCATTTGGAGAAGGCCTGCTCAAATTTGCTTTCCAAAACATTTTCTTTATTAAAGATTTTATTGGTGCTTTTTGCTGGTTTGCAGAGGCTGTCTCCTGTGCCTGAACTGGTAGGACTCAATGGACAGAACTGACAGGAAGCTGAGGGAAGTTTTAACCATTTCCATCCCCAAAGCAAAACTTCCCAGTAGTTTCCACCATACTTGTCCAAGTTTCTGGCTACAAATACTGTGTCGTTTCCAGGAGTGAGTGATGTTGTTCCTCCTTCCAGCTGGTAAAAGGGCATTCCCACCTAGCCTTGGAAATGCCAACGCAGATCCAGTGTGCCAAGGTCCTTCTGTACTCACATCCTCAGGCCCACCTCAAATCCTTCTGGTTCTGAAAGAGGGGATTGAAAGCTCTCCAAGCAACGTCACTGACAGTGTTCAGACCTCCAGCATGTAGGAATGGGGCAGCCAATAGCACTCCTTGGGGCTGTAATATCCTCACTCAGAAACCACTTTAAATCAGAATTGAAGCTTGACAAGGATTGTGCATTCACCAGTGAAATTAATAACTGGCTGTTGAGTTTGTAGTTCCCTTGAAAAGGCATTGGGTAAAAAAACCTGACTCGTGATGGGAGAACAGGGGCCAGAAACTGAAACTAATCTTAATGAAAAAGGGTATCCAACAAGCCGCAGGGCTGTAAAATCTGCCTGATCAAATCTCCACCGGACCATACTTCCTTGTGTCCCGATTTTGAAAGCCCAATTTCCTGAGAGATTGCATGATTATTATTTTTTAATCTAAAATGTATGGCCGAAAGAAAAAAAAAAAAAAAAAAGAAGAAAAAAAAGAGGCATTTTAAAAATAAATAAATCTGGCAACGCAAATGAGATCACGGAGCGGTTTGCTGGAAGTGCCAAACATTGTGCTGCCAGAACTTGGCATTTATGGAAGTGACCAGCGGGGAGGAAATGGAATTGTTCTCATGGCCGGTGTCAACTTGGATCATCGAGCCACGCCGCAGATTTGGCACCCCTGATGGAAAAGAGAGGCTTTCCAGGCCGGTACAATCCCACTCCAGAGCGTCAGTCGTTGCGTAGGTTGGGGTCGCCGAGGATTGACAACAGGGAGGGACAGCATTCTATGAGTCTGGCTCTTTCTTGTCCCAGATTAATGATCTTCCAATCTGGTTTTCAGGCACACAGACTCAGTCACACGTAAATAAAAAACAGAGGGAAGCTTTTAAGAGACTCAGAGGCTTGGTATTCCAAGCAACAGCGAGAGCAATGCCTTGCGAAGACGCCCCGTTGAGTGAGAACGTAGCGGGCCCTTTGTGCATCACCTTTTCCCTGAGACTGCTCTCTGAAGCAATTCCAAGCTCTTTTTCCCACTGGGCCGTTGGTCCTGGTTTCAAATTAAAATTGAGTCTTGCCTTAGCAGGGTCCTTCAAAAGACAGGTGCTTCTGGAAGCTTGTACAGCCTCCTAAGGGTCTGATCTGTCTCCTGGGGAGGTTGCTTTGTAGGGAGATGAAATCTAAGGCAGCTGCTCTTCCTTAACTTTCGTGGTGTGGAGACGTCCCTGTGGCTGAGGAGGATGGACCCAGCTTCCTGAAGGCCTCAAGAGCTGTGGTCCAAGAGGACACAGCTGTGCCAGAGATTCAGGAGGCTGAAGCTTGTGGTGGTGGATCAGCGCAGGACAGGAGTTGCATCTAAGCAGTGCCCAGTGGCTCTCCAGGCATTTCTCAAATGGAATTCCATGCAGAAAACCAGGCAAAGAAGGCAAAGCTGTTGTCATGTGACCCCTCTTGTATTTGATATTTCACAAGCCTCTAGTGGAGCAGCCCCACCTGGTCTGTCAGGCTGTGCCAGCACTGTGGGCCAAGATTCAATAAAGTTGTTATTTCCAATTAAAAAATAACCCCACACGAGAGCTGTAGGAACAGCAAAGCCACAGCTTGGCAGGGGACAGGTTTGAGCACCGCTTCACTGCAGGAACGACACTAAAGTCCCATCCTGTTCCCACTGAAATTGGTGGCAAAGCTCCCACTGACCTCAGTGGGAGCAGGATCAGCCCCCATTCATGGCTGGGGTGGTTCCACCAGGGCCTCACTCCTGTTCTGGGGTCTGTGGCTGTTCCAGCGAGGCAGCGCTGGTGAACATGGGTCAGGACAGGAACTGAGTCTAATCAGTGCCCTGTGGCTCTCCGTGCATTTATCAAATGGAATTTCAGGCAGAAAACAAAGGGATTGAAAGGTTGAAAAACAAGGAAGGAATGTGCACTTGGCAGCTCTGCTAACCAGATGTTTGTTTCTTTCTCCTTGTTCTCGACAATGACTAAAAAACTCGTGAACAGTCTTGGGCGCAGCGCAAGGTCAGCCCGAAAAGTAGGTAAGAGGTGTTGCAACAAGGCAGAACGGACAGCTGGGGATGGAAAATGTTAATTTGTCCCAGGATCCAGGCCTGTGGCTCCAAAAGCACGGCCCAGCCTCCAGAAGGCCTGGGCACATGTGGTGCTTTCCCTTCCTAGCGCAGGCGCTGGCGGGCGTGCAAGGCTCTCCTGGAAGTCCACAGTATTCCCTCCACACTGACGTGTGTGAATGCTTCCAGGGGCAGCTGGGTGCTGCAGCCAGAGCAGAAGGCAGCCAGAGCTGAGGGGGATATACGTAAATATACGCATCCATTTCCTAGGAAAGGTCTGAGTAGCACAGCAGCGCGTTGTAGCCTGTGAAATTTTGTGGGAGAAAACCGCTCACAGAGCCAGCTTTATTGTAGAATAGTTTTCATTGCATAGCAAGGTCTGCCATCCTGAAGAATCCCTGAGTTTTCTGATAAAATCAGTCCAAAAAGGGAAAATTAACAATTGGGAACCGGCAACACAATGCCGTGAGGTTGCAGAGCTGTGAATTGACTCTTTGGCCTCTCTGCTCTATCACCCCTGACAAGGTGCACTTCTTCAGCAGCATCTCCTGAAGGCTGTTCCCAGGACCAGCATCTTTTCCCCTTGTTTCACTGAAAAAACACCTCATTAATCAGTCTGCAGGCAAAGCAGATAAATTTAAAAAAATACAAAGGAGAAAAAAGAAAATGTAATTAATTTTTATTAGCAAGGAAACTGAGCCAGAGAAGTAGAAGTGACTCATTTGTGACTTGCTTGTCCATTAATGATGGGATTAGGAGCTGAGCTCTTGCTATCTGACCAGCTGGATCTTTTTCAGATCACATCTGTCCAGTAGTGACTCCACAGCCAAACAGCAAGTTTGGCCAGGAGGCAGAGCTTTACTGAACCATTGTGCATGAGATTGGGATTGCCTGACCTTTAATTTAAATCACCATCACAAACAAATCATGTTTTAACAACTGGTTTTATCTGGTAATACCATTTTCAGGGGAAAAAAAAGAGAAATCAGGTGTATTTAAGTTATACAGAAAGGCTTTCTTGGGCTGTGTGCAACAGTGAATCAGGATTTTGGATTTCCACATGGGTTAGGATCAGCTGTGTTGGGGCCAGCAGTTGCTCATCAGTACTCAACAAACTTGTCCAGTTCAATGCTTGTGAGCTTGACATGGATTAATCTGTGAGTAAAAACCAGACTGCAATGCCTGAGGAGGACAATCCTGGGCAAAATCAAGATGCAGTCTCCAAAAAAACCCACTGTGAGTGTGGTTCCAACGTGTCAGAAGGCTGCAAAAGAGAAGTGAGGATGCTCCTCTCATCTAATCTTCCTGCCTCACCAGGACTTGAATGGCCTCCCAAAGTCAGCCTTGACCTATGGCCAAGCTCATTCCTCTCCATCCTACAGTTTCGGTGTGACAGGCACGTGGAGCAGCCGGGATGCTCCTCACACCACCCCCTGAGCTCAGGGACATCATTAACATGCTCAGGGAAGAGCAGCTCTTGTCTACACCACATCAATATGTAGAGGGAGAAGAGGAAAAGAATTTCCTTCTAGAAGAGCTCCTGTGCAAGAGCCCAAGCTCGTTTTTATCTGCAATCCAGCAGGGGTGTGGCTGATCTTCTGTGATGAACCCAGGCCTGTCCAACCTTCATCGTGACATGGAGCTGTGTCAGGGGACAGTCAGATTGGATCTCAGGGAAAGGTTCTTCTCCCAGAGGGTGCTGGCACTGACCAGGCTCCCCAGGGAATGGGAATGGCCCCAAGGCAGCCAGAACTCCAGGAGAGTTTGGACAATGCTCTCAGGGATGCACACAGTGGGATTGTTGTGGTGTGTGCAGGGCCAGGAGTTGGACGGGGATCTTTGTGGGTTCCTTCCAGCTCGGAATATTCCATGAGTCCTGTGGTTGAAGCAGCATTTCCTCTGCCAGCCAGCACTCCCCAATGCCCTTGGGCAAAGCAGACCACCAGTGCAAGGGGTCTCTCCCTCACAATTAAATCCTTTCTCTGTCAAAGCTGTGTGGTGTCATCTGCAGGAGTGGTTTTGTTCCATATTTGGGAGAAACACTGGCCAAGCCTCCCTCCTCCTTCTACTCCCCAGATCTCTGGCTCTCTT
The DNA here is from genome assembly GCA_013397295.1 of Polioptila caerulea. Lineage (NCBI taxonomy): Eukaryota > Metazoa > Chordata > Aves > Passeriformes > Certhiidae > Polioptila > Polioptila caerulea. The sequence goes on along the minus strand of VYXF01002843.1, from coordinate 8,162 downwards.
CAGAACCACACTGAAAAGAAATTTTTGTTTGTTTATGGAGTTTCTGGGAGCCTCAGGTTTGTTTCCCTCCGTCCTCCCTCCTGCCAACTCTGGAAGTGCCAGAACATAAAAGAGAGTCATTTCTCTTGGAGTCACTGGCCATGGTTGGAAGGAGCAGTGCCAGGAATCTCAGGAGAAATCTGCTCCTGATCTTCCCAGCACAGCCTTGCAGAGTGGAGGGATGGAGAAGAGCTAAGCAAAGCATCTGGGCTGCTGGATGCCAGCAGAGCCTGTGCTCCAGCTGGGAAAGTGTCATTGTTCCCTTCAAAGAGGGCAGTGGCATGAAGAGCCAAGGCCAGAGGGAGGTGGTGGCCATCTGCCTGCAGCTTTTCTGTGCCAAAAAGCCTTGATTCACTGTGTATTTAGTGCAGACGATAAAGCAAAACCTCCAGATACACATTTTGGACCACTCTAGTGCCACTGTGGGCTTCAGGGATGGTCTTACCCAAGGTCCCTCTGCCTCCCACCTGACCTAAATGCTGCTTTGAAAACAAAACCTCGCTCCTGCTTCAACCTGAGGAATGCGAGTGACCCAGGAAAGTTTGATTCTGCCTTCACAGGCTGCCAGGATGGAGTCAAGCCCACTTGTTCCCAAAAAGATGCTGGTGCGAGCCAGTGAGATGTCCAAGGAAAGACAGAGGGCCCTAGCTGAGCTGATGTTGTGCTGTGGTGCCCAGGTTCCCATCAGAGAGGTGTAATGCAGGGAAGGACCACATTTTCCTGCAGCCCAATGCAGATGGTGGCAGAAAGCCTTAGGTTTTTGGGGCTTCTGGGTGGGACCAGCTGGAATTTGACGTCTGACATACCACAAAGCAGAAATCTGCTCTTGCTTTGGTCTGGGTGTTACTCTGGGGGGTGGGAGGTGTATCCTGCAGATGAAGGAGCTTCCGACTCTGACATCAGGGTTGTCTTTGGGCACAGGAGATCCTGCATGGAAAATAATCTGCTTCGGGCCACTGGGGACTTTAAAGCATCCCATAGGAGATGGGATTTTTCAGTATGTCCCTTGTGTATCCAAGAAGGACAACTGGGGTCACTCCATAACCTGGTGACAACACAGGACAACACAGTCTTCCTGTATCCACCCACTGTGATCCCAGGCTGAGGGCAGCCAGGAGTTGAGTGGATCCCTAAGTGTGTGTGAACCTTTCCTTCATCTGTTGCTGTTATCTCATTCCATGGCTTTCCTTGGCTGCAATCCCAGCATGTCCTTCCGAATAGTGATCTGAGAGAGGAATACCATCCTTAAAAGGTGGGTGTTTGTGGGCATTTTGTCTCTTATTCCCTCCCAGCATTCACATCTGCCAGGTTTGGATTCCTGCCTGACCTTTTCCCTCTGCTCTCCAAGCCTCCTGCTACCTGCAGCTCCAGAGACTCTTACCTTTAAGCCACCATTCAGAAGCCTCAGAAAATCCCAGGTCAAGGCCTAGATCCCTTCTTTTCTACACCAATACACAAATAACTGAGCTGTCCCCCTGTGAGCTCCCAGTCCTGAGGAAAAAACAGGGTGAAAAGTTCAGGAAACCACGATCCATTTCACAGCAGACCTACAAAGCACAAATATTAATACCAATAAAACAAGGACGTGGTGGAATTCAGTTGTCAGTGGCTGACAGACTTTGAAATCCTCGAACTGGGAGCAAGGCTTTTAATCCACACACAATAAACTGTCCCACCTCCTGCAGCAGGAGCAAATTGCCTTTTTTAAGGTGGATTATCACCAAAAAAACCCTCCTCAAAAAAACCCTGCCATTGCAGAGCTTTCCTGTAAACCATCAGCCTGGATATATTTTATGATGTGATTTATTGAGAGTTTGTTTCTTAAGACTCAAAGCAGCATTGCTATAAAAGTATAAAAGATGCATGTTTTGGTGGAGGATGAATGCCACTGCTTTTTTTACCCTCATGGGGAATCTGCTGGGTGGGTTAACACCACTTGGAAAGATGAATTCTTCATGTGTGGGCATCCCCTGGCAGCCTTGGAGGAGATTATTGTGTCATCATCCTCTGGTCAGCAGCAGCCCCACAGCTACTCTTCAAGCTCAGAGATTAATTAACAAGCTGGAAAACAAGGGGAATGTGCTTCCTCGTGCTCCCATCACCAGTCTGGCTGATTCCTCCCTCTGCAGGCATCTTCACTTTGTTTGTGCTGCACAGTTTGAGTGTTGCTGCTGCCTGTTTAAGTCATGGAATATGTTAGATAATCCCTAGGCCCTTCCCACCTCTAGGACTGACTTGTGGTTCTGGTTAAAGAGCTGTCAAGTCCTGAATTTAAAAGGGCAGAACAAGCCAAGGCCTTTGAGGTTCTGCTGGGAGGATTACAACTTGCAACACATTCCAAAGCCTTCCAAAACTGCCTGCGATTTCAGGTTTCTGGACAGGAAGTTTTATTCAGCTTTCTGCAGATCTTCTTTGTAGTTCATCACACAATCCCAGTTTTCCTTCTTCATGAAGATCCCATTGGCCTGAGACTGCCTCTGGTGGGGACATGCCCTCCCTTTCATCGCTTTTGACTGAAGATGTTTGCCTGTTGCTGGAGCAAAACAAATTTCCTTATAATAAAAACCCCTCAAAACAACCAAACCCTGTATCTGCCAATTCGCTTTTAAATGTGTCTCTTGGAATTTATAGGGAAGTAAAAGGTCCCAGGGAAATGAATTGTTGTCTTGTAACCTTGCCAAACGTACATTAAAAAAAAAAGGTCTTTGGAGTCTTTGCTTTTGTCGTGATCTATAGGCTGCACATAACTATTGTATTGCTGATGGTGAGGGCTGGGGAGCTTTGGAAGTAGGTAAGGAGCTTTCCACCTCCAGATCATTTCTCTGACCTGCTGCTTTTTTGTAGTGAGTCCTCAGAGTGGAGGAGCCACTGATTTGTGGGAATGCTGAGGAATGACCAGAGGCACGTTGGTGGAGCATCCTTGGACCCAACAGGGCTGCACCCATGTACTGAGCTCTTCCCTGAAAAGCTTCTCCCAGTGGAAATACTGAGGGGATCATGGGACACATCCATTGGCTTCCAGGAGATGTCCTATTTTGGTTTCTGGGGCCCGGAGCTTGGTGGCACTGGGCATAGTGGCTGCCCACCTGTCACAGGTGAGTTAGCAAGGCCTTGTGGTCAGGTCCTTCTCCTCCTGAAGGAAAACCTGGAAAAATTTGGTGGTGAGCCTCAGTCTCTGTGTTTGTATGGGTTTGGGGGAAGGTTTGTTCATCTGGCATCTGGATTTGAGGCTGTGAATGCTCCAGAGGCTGTGGGCAAGGAGTGTGGGCTCGGGGAAGGGAGAGGTTGCTGGGTTTGTGTTAGTCACATGCCATATTCATTAATACAGGCCATATTAATGACAATATTTACATTAAATTCTGCTGTCATTGTTCCTCAGCGCTGCTGGGGGAGTTTGTTTGCCTGTCACTGTAACCACACACTGCTCACTTCCGATGGGACAGCATTCCCAGGAAGTGGTTGTGGTGCATTCCAAACCTGTTGATGCAGTGAAATTTCTATGCCAGTCATCAATGTCTGCCTGACTGGGTCTGCTTGTAAATCAGAGTAATTCCTGAGAGTAAAATGAAATGGATTTGGGAGACACCAGCTCACAAACTTTGTGGTGGACATGAGGTGTTCACTCACCATTCCCTTCTCCCTTGCTCAGCTGGATTAAAATTCCAATTGTTTCAAAGAAGACCTGTATTTCCTGCTCTCAGTAAGGAGCTGGTTTTTTGGTTTTGGCCAAAACCCAGATTTTCTTTCTAAAACTTCAAGCCTTAGAAATGGGGTGGATATCTGAGCTAATTCTACAAATATACCCGCATTTTATGAATCAGATCTTCTCTGGAGCTGGGACCTTCTTTCAAATCACAAAAGATCCTAAGATGGGGAAATGTAGTTTCCAAGTTTTGGATGGGAGCAAAACTGTAGTCTCGCCACTCAGAAGAAATCTGCTCCATAAATTGAAAGTTAAATTATAAGGATCTCAGACTTGGGGGTGATAAAGGCACCAGTTTACCTCTTTTTGATCTGAAACCATGGCAGCATAAAACTTCCCATGCCGAATTTCCTTGCTTATATTTTGATTTTTTTTGTTCCCGGACATTAAGTAATGATGGTGCTTTGCTGCTTGGTCAAAAAAATTTTACTTCTTCCTTGATAGTTTTCCTTTCAGCAATCCACAGGCATCACAGGGGTGGAGGAAAAATAATTGGCCTATAACTTTGCCCAGCTCAGGGAAAACACATAATTAGCGTTGCTGCAAATTGCTCCTGGATTAAATTGGAGAGTTGAAAAGTGGAGAAGTCAAAAACCCCTGGAAATTGGAAAATTTCCCTCTTTGCCTTGGGATGTTTATGGTCTGAAGACATCAGTTGTATCTCTGGGCCTTGTTTCCCTAACAGAGCATCTCCTGGGAATTTTTTTCCATTGGAGAACGTGGGAGACATCAAAGCCAAGCGGGATAAGCTGGCACAGGAGCACGAGAGAAAAGGTGAAGGCTGTGGGAAACGATGCCCGCAGGCTCTGTGTTCCACATCAAATGCAGGCTCTCCCCAGCCTTAAAACCAGAGCCCCGTAAAACTCTGGGTGAGCTCCTTAAGGGGTGTAAAATCCCTTGTCCCAGAGCATGGTCCCGTTGTCCCCACAGCCTCTCACCTGGATGGAGCCAGCAGAGCAGGAGCATGAAGGCAGCTGGAAGTCTCCCAGGATTAGGGAACCACCCCAGCCTTCCCCAGGTGCACATTCTGAGGAGGGCCATGCTGAAATCTCACGTAAAACCGTGGCAAAGTGGGCAGTTCTTTGCCTTAGGCTTCCATGTTTTGTAGTGTGGGGAGAAAAGGAAGGTGCAGATGTCAGGCGTGGAGAGGTGAGGTAGAATTTCAACCCTCTCTCTGGTGGAGTTTGGAGTGTCCAGCTCTTTCCTTTAGAGCCTTCTAAACTCCCTCCCATGGGATTTTTGTTCCATGTGTAAGATCCCAAGTGGTTTAAACAACAAGGATCAGGCATGAGGGGAGCAGCAGACACGGAGCCCCTTGGAATAGTGACTTCCTGAGGTCAAGAGGCTGGGAGAAAATCAGTCCCAAAGGACTGAAAACACTGATCCATTCAGCTCTCCATTTTCACCTCAATGTGTGGGGAGATGCCAGCCCTGACCCATCCCGTGGCAGGGAATAAATCATTTCCTAAATTTGCCTCAATCCCTTGTGCAAAACACACCCCAAACCAGCTGAAATGTCCCTTGTTCTCAGTGAATGCTATCAAAACAACCATGGGGAGCTGAAATATTTTACTTCTAATAGAAACAGAGAAATTTGCTGTGGATCCTGCATAGGAAATGAGAATTTTACCCCTGTGGGACGGGTCTGGCCCTCCCTCAGCTCTGGGAGCTAGGGGCAGAGTAGGAAGGAGCTCTTTGAAAGTACATAAAAATGGTCATCTGGAGAGGGCAGCCACTGAGGAGCTGCGTGTTTGGGGTTTTTTTAAATAATGGAGAGATGTGGGGTTTTTTCGTTAGCTTCAGGCTGTTGGTGCTGTTGAGCTGGATGCTTTGTGTGACAGGGACAATGGATGGCCCTGCCTCGGGGCAGGTGGGAGGTACCTGAAGGATGCTGTAGGAAGTAAGTGGTTGAGAAGCAGCTCGAGGTCATGGCACAAGCTCAGGGCTGGCTCCCAGGCTGCCTCATCACAAAATCCCTTGTACTCTGTGTCTTCCCACCTTGGTGGAAGAGAGGGAGGGCCTGAGAGCTGCCAACACCTCACAGCCCTTCGGGGTAGGTTTTGTCCATTCAGAGACCTTGGGCTCTGAGGAATTCCTCCTCATCCCATTGATGCCTGGGGTTTTAGCTTTTGTACTTTGCAGATTCTCTGCTGCTTGGTGTGTAACTGAAACTTCCTATTGGGTGTTAGTAAGTTCTCTTCACAGGTTAGTTGGACAAAACAATCCCTTCCCAGCCAGAGAATCAAGGACACCTGTTACCCAAAAAGCAAAAACAACGGTGAAGGGAAGGGGGCAAGCCAGGGGCTTGAGTCTTCATAACCTGAAGCTTTGTTGGGCAACTGACCCCAATGTGTGGATGAACCAGAACTTACAAAAGTGTAAAAACTCCTGACCAGGATCCATCTCAGATTCCACCTGGGTGTAGCCCTGGCCAGGCTCTTGCACTGCCCAGGGTGTTTCCTTTTGGGGCCTTCCAATAAATTTTGTTCATTTAACCCTGTCTAGCCTCTGTTCCAGATCAGCCTTTCTAGGCATCACCATTAGTGAGTGCAGCATCAGTCAATCATCTTCAAACCCTGCTATTTTCCACTTTGCAGTGCTCAGAAGGGTTTGGAAAGCCTATGGAAACAGCTCCATACTGGCATCATTCTGCCCTTTAAAAATACTTTGTGTTTTAGGAACAGTGGATTTGCAGGTGTGGATGGTCCTGGGTGGGAACGGACCACAACAAAAAACCTGGACACAGCATCCTGCTTCCTCTGGGGAACAGCAGCTGTGTCCTGCAGAGCTTGGAGCTCGAGGGATGCCACTGGATACCAGGTGGAATCTGTGCAGCGCTTTGATGGGAGCTTTGAGCACACTGGGGCTTTTCCTGATTAAATTAAATCCTTCTCCCCCCACCCAGCCCCCCAAAGGAAGCTTCGTGTCTTAGTTTGGAAGACAGGTGTGTCTGCTAGGGAAAAGCAGGAGTCTCTCTTGGGATGGAGAATGCAATTAGGAGAGAATCCTCTGTCTGAATCACTATGATTTTTGAAATTAAAGGGCAAAGACATTGGGATAGGAATAACAGTTTTTTACTAGTGTGTCTAACAAGATAAAATAACGACAATAACTATGGCATTAACAACAAACAGAGCTAGGAAACAGTCACAGTTTCTCCGATGCTGGCACCTTTCCGGAGCAAGCAGGAGTCCCGAGGGATGAGATGGATCTGAAGCTCGGCGGCAATAGCTGGAGCTGTAGAAAACATCCTGGCTAGGTGGAGAAAACCAGAGCAAAAAGAAGCAGCGGGTGCAGGGCAGTGGGGCAGCAGCTCCTGGCAGGGCAGGGAGAGACCAAGTTCCGAATTCCTGGGGAACTCACGAAAGTAATTCTGAACTGAGCTCCAGGTGAGGTCTGGTGAGATCTCCCCACAGTCAGAAAACTGAGCCCTGACTGTTCCCTCCGAGAATCAAAAAAACTCCTTGAGAGGTGTAGTCCTGTGCCACCCTTTCCCTGACTTAGCTACTTTTGTCTTTTCCAAGTACTTGGAAGTGCTCACAAACATCCAGCAATCAGCTTCTGAGCAACTTCTGGGAAAAAAAATCTCTAAGAAAGCAACCCAGCTCCCAACACTTGGGAAACTGTTTAACTTTTTGTGAGGGAAGTCAAGCACTGGAACACGAGGAAATGCCAGATTTATAGTGGCCACTGTAATCTCACACATGTGCTTTGATGCAGCCTTCAGTAACCTGACTCCCAGCACTTTTCCTAGAAGCCTGCGTTGGTAGCTGAGTTTTGGCTGCCCACAGAAGTTTGGATAAGGTATTTCCAGCCTTGGAGTGGCTCATTCTCCCACCTAAACTGCTTCCTGGCACAGCTGATGGAAGTGTGTGCTCAGGGTGATGCGAGGTCAGAGTGCACAGGTGTGACTTTGAGGATGCTGCAGCCAACAGCTGACTGGGATTGTCTCAGCTCCCAGGAAGCTGCAGCTTTCCAGGTTTTCTGCTGCAAGGGGTTTAATTTTTTTCAGGCAGTTTTGAAGCATGGTGGCATCTGAAACCAAGGTTTGAGCTCTGAGCATCCTGTCTGGGAAGCCCCAGAAGCACAACCCCACTGGTGCCACCTGTGTTTGTTACAGCATGAGAGAAAGCAAAATATTCTTTCTGAGATGATGGGCTTCATGTCTTGTTGATCCATGACTCTGTTTAGGAATTAATATTAGAGATACACCCTAATGGCAGAGCCCAGCACGCTGTGAGCAAGTCTTGGCAGAGGTGAGAGGGTGCAGTCAGTGTGGGAAGTTGTGGAAGACTGGGAAATCAAGGCACTGATTGGGAAATTGCTTGGTTGCTGGTTTCGGGGTAAGAGTGGGCCCTGTCCATGTCTCCCTGTTCAGGGCTGATGCAAACTGTTATAGATGGTGTTATAGATGGTGACT
>VYXF01002842.1:160-14545 GCA_013397295.1 Polioptila caerulea | reverse complement strand
CGACCCATCCTCCCTTCAGGGAGTTATCCTCTGCTAATGGACCATTCAGTCCCACTGATAAAATTACATCATCCCATTGGGAAATGCTCCATCCAGGGAGAGGAGCCAAGCATTCCTACCTGGATAAAAACCTGAGACTTGGAACAACATGCAGCCTTTTCCACTGGATTCTCAGAGGAAGACCAGGCCCATCTCTCTCCACTGGACCTTCAGTGAAAGGCTGCACCTTTCTACAGGATCACTGCTTCAACAGAGCCACATCTGCCACTCCAGAAGGACTGCAGCCATCATTCCAACTGGACTGCTACCAACACCCTGACCAATAGGGTGTCAGGTTGTATTCTGGCTCTGTCAGTGGGTTTGCTTTCTGTCATACTGCATTTTTATTTTAGTTCTCCTAATAAAGAACTGTTATTCCTATCCTCTTATCTTTGCCTGAGAGCCCCTAATTTCAAAATTATAATAATTTGGAGGGAGAGGGTTTACATTCTCCATTCCAAGGGAAGTTCCTGTCTTCCTTAGAAGACAACTGTCATTCAAACAAAGACAGCCACACACCCAAAACCCTCCTCCTCCCCCCTTTGGTGTAGGGATCTGTGCAAGCCTGGCAGCAGAAAAACCTGGGGCTGTAGACTTCACCCCAAAGGTGCTGGGCTGGGCCCTGCCATGGATGCTCTTCCAGATGCTTCAAACAATAGTGTCATTTTATATCAATTTGCCTCACAGTTCAGGTTTTCGTCAGGAGGTAGGTACATCCAGGGTGGGCTTTGGTGATGCAGTGTTGTTACACACCTTTGCTATAATGGGCAAAAGTCCTTTATAAAGACGTTTAAGCCATAAAATGTAACATTTCAGTCTCCAATAAGAGGGACTGGAATGGATGCTCTCCAGAGGTCCCTTCCAATCCCAATCATTCTGTGATTCTGTGAAAATACTCAGAATAAGAAATGGTTTGGGATTTTACAAATACATCCATAACCAAATACCCAGCTTCCAGATAGCATAAGTTATAAATATTGTGACAATGTTTTGAAAACACTATAGGGTTTTTTAAATTTGTGAATCACACTGAAAAACATTTCAAGCTATATATTTTGAATACTCACCTGGATAAGAGTTACAAATTTGTACCAGACAGCTGAGCAAAATGCCAATGCATACAAATGGATCTTTGTGCTAAGATGAAAGTTATTTTTTTAAATTAATTTTATTTTTAATCAATATTTAAAATGGCAGTAGCTCAGCTAAGACAAAAGTTGTAATGGAATGCAAAGAGATCTCCAACTTTAAAGCTTTGGAAAAGAACTGTATCAGCTTACTACCAAGTAAGACACAATATCATCATTATGTTACCTCTGAAGGAATCCTGAATTTCACAAATTTACATCTGCATTGAACCATGAAGTCTTCCATTTACTTTTTAGTGATATTTGATGCCTTTGCTGGTGTAGTAAGGTGAAAATTTACTTAAGATTGTAAGGCCTCATACTGAAACAATCAGGAAGGACTGTCATTTGAACTGAGCAATACAGGTGTACTTCTCTTTGATTTTGGAAAAATTAAAAAAAAAAAAAAAACAACAAAAAAAAATCAAAAAACAAAACACAAAAAAACCCCCAAACCGAAAGAAACAACCACAAAAAATACCTGGGGAGAGATACTCTACTGTTGCAATTTCATGTATTTGCTTTCCTCAATTTAATTTACAACATCCTTAGCAGATATCAAGATACAGAATGGAATTTTAACACTCCAGAAACCTGACATCATGGCTCAGGTGAATACAAGAGCTGCTTCCCTAGGTTAGAGGGCGCAGCAAGAGCAGGATGTGCCAGGGAGTTGCTACCCTGTGCTGGCACCTCAGAAGTTTGTGAGTGTTGCCAACATTATTGCAGGAAAGTGTGATTAAATTAGGGGAGCTGAAACAGCTAGCAGGGAAGTGGAGAACCAGGAACAAATAATTTCTGTTAAATGTAACTTCTTTTTTATACCTACTCTATACACATGGAATGCCATGTGGAATACATCTTGAAATACAAGATGTCTGTGGGATAGGAAGAACTGCTGGTTGTAACTGTGCACATAAATATCCATGCTCATGTGTCAAGGCAGGGACATAATTGTCAGTTAAGTCCACTGGAAAAATCATTAATTATATTAAACCACAGCTTTGATAAACTTTTAATTAGTACTGGCTTTATACATACTTTTGCTTTAAAAATCAACATAATTTTTTCTGCTTCATCCTTCTCCTTTCCATTTCCCCTCCATTGTCTTTTGCTCCTTCTCCTGTTCAAGAAATGATCCTGCAGGAAAGATGAGGTGATGGCAGCTGTCTTGTGTTTCTTCTAGGGTTTAATTTAAGAAGACCACAATTATAGCACTCAGATAAGCACAACCTCCTAAGAGCCCCACCATGTATCCTTTTAAAAGTATTACAAAGAAGCTGTTAAGTTGTTATTATGGAAAGTAAAGGATAGAGGTGAAGCAATGACTATAATTTAACTAAGACTAATATTAAAGTCTTTATAAATTAACTTCCAGTATCAAACACAACAGAACAATAGAATCAAATTAGTACTGATATACTATGCTTCAATTTTGCGCAGTCCATTTACATTTCAATGGAAAACTGAAAATAGGTATTCTGAGGGATGCAATCAGATAAATTGCAAATGCACACATTTCATGTCTAAGGATTTCCTTTTCACAGCATATTATTTTCTGACTTGAAAATACAATACAAATGAAAAAAACACCAGGCTGCTCTGGCAAAGGGGTCTATCAGATATTTGAGTGCGTGGTGATGATCAGTCAAGTTTAAAAAGTAACTTCAGTGTAAGCACACGGGAGAGGGATGAGCAAGGGGCTTTTTTCCCCCCTACTATGGGGCTGTGTTTTGGACTCATGCTGAAAACAGAGCTGATATCACAGGGTTTTTTTAGCTTCTGCTGAGCAGGGTTTGCACATGGTCAAGGCCTTTGCTGCTCCTCACACCAGCCCACTAAGTAGTGGGCTGGTGGGGAACAGGAAGCCGGGGGAGGACGCAGCCAGGACAGCTGACTCCAGCTGACCATAGGAATATCCCACAATTTATAGTGTCATGCTCAGCTTATAAAGCTGGGGGAAGAAGGGAGGGAGGACATTTGGAGTGATGGCGTTTGTCTCCTCAAGTCACCACTAAGTGTGACGGAGCCCTGCTCTCGTGGAATGGCTGAACACTTGCTCACCCATGGGAAGTGGTGACTTAATTCCTTGTTTTGCTTTGCTTTCATGCACAGATTTTGTTTTCCTTACTGTCTTTGTCTTTATCTCAATACACGTGTTTTCTCAGTTTTACTCTCTCTTCACTGTGGGGGAGTGAGCAAGTGGCTGCGAGAGGTGGCTGGGGGTCAAACCAAAACATCATATGAGGTACAATATAAGATTCTAGTCTGTAGGTGCCTCAGACGTTCACACTAATCAGTCTTTACCAGACTTCTTGTGTTAAATTTGTTTTTTGCCAGTTGAACCAAAACCTCACACATTAAATGTAATTAGCAAACTACCTGTGACCAAAGACAACTCCTAGGCTATTGAGCACCACGTGGTATTGCTCAGGAAATCTGACACCCTCTTAGTTTATGCAGAGTGATTTTATACTTATTGCTGTTTGTGATAACATGAACATTCACTCCCCATGTTAGATGTTTGGCAGCAGTGGTATGTGTCCCTGGCCCTTCATGGCCTTTTAACTGAGATTAAAAGCTTGAACATTCGTATGACACACAGAATTATGAGAACAAGCTATCCATTTTATTTTTAGTATAGGATTTATTCATATATAGCTGTATGTATGTATATAATTAGAGTTGACGTGTAAGTTTCAGTTGTTCTGCTATGTCGAATATTTGCAAAGTATCAAAGATAAATAAATATCTTAATAGCTTACATTTTTTGAGTAAAACATTAATTGATACCATGACTCTAGAGGTTAATATCATTATTTGACACTATCATTGGTACCATGTTTGGTACCATTTGGTACCATGACTTCAGCATTTTTCTTGCATCCTAAATTAATCTCAATCATATCTTAAAAATCTTAGCTGTTGGAGAAATTACAGCTTATGAAAGATGATAAATTCTTTTTTTATATAGAAACAACTACGTTTTAAGAGTCATAGAAGAGTTTGTTTTAGAAAGAATCTTTGGAGGTCAACTTTTCTTATCTTCTGAACAAGAGAGGGCAGGCTTGAATGATTGCATCACGCACCAGGGTTTCTGCGTGGGCCAGGGCCTTTAGGATGCTAGTGCAACCAGTGCAACCAGTGCAGTTTGAAGGTCTCCTGGTCATTGGAACATCATTCATGTTAAGTAGGAAGCCAAAAGTAGTCTGCTCCACCTCCTCTATCCACCATGAGACTGATTACTTAAAAGTAATAGAAAAAATAGGAAAATAGCATGAAATAGAAAAATATGAAATAAAAAAAAGGTGGAATGAATACAAAAAATGTGAAATCTCATACTATACTTTTGTCCCCAGTTTTGCTTCACTCATCTTGTGAATTCTTAGTTAACTACATGCTCCTTAGAGACATAAGTTTTAGATTTTAAAAACACACCAACAAGCTCTGAGCATGGATTTGGAGTAGGTGACCTCTGGACCTTACAATTTACATTATCTTCAGTCTACATTTAAGAAAAGTTTCTTTTTTTGTATACACATGAACAGAGAACAGAATAATCTACAGCAAAAAAAGGTTCTAATGATGCTATTATCTTATTTGAAGGAACACATAAAATTTACTGTGAAAAATGTTTTGCTGAAACTTTGAACTTAAACACGATTTATTATGATACATTTTTTGCAGATGTAAAATAAAATCTTTGTTGTTGTAAGATTTTAGGGCATCGTGTCATATTTAGGACATCCTATCAAGGTATGCTTTCTGCCTTGGTGGCAACTGCAAGTTTTGTTGTGGGTTTCTGTCAGAACCCTGGGCACAGGGGATTTCAGGCTTTCTGTGCAAACAGGGACTGATCCTGAAAGGTACACTACATTTGACCTGAGGCCATGGAAAAGGCTTTCAAAACTGAGTGATAGCACTGAGATTCTAAGTGTGAAGTATTTTATCTCCCAGAGTGAAAGATTTAGAGTTTGGGTTTTTGAAATATAGTAATATCAATAAACTGAGTGGGAGAGATAAGGTGCAGTCTTCTCCTTTTTCTCCTTCTTCTCCTTCTTCTTCACAAGTTTGGATGATTTTGTGTGATTAGTTAGAAAAATCTGCAGTGCAGGACATGGATAGCTAGTTATTGGGTTAGAAGGTAAAATAAATTAATTTGCATCTCATAATTACATAGTTAAAGCTTAAAAAGACCTTAAAAACATTACTCTGTACTCCATTTTTGCTCTGTTAACTTAACATACAAAAGCACTCATGGTCAGTGAACCTGTAACTTAGATAAGAAATACTAAAATCCAGGTCTGAACAAGAATTCTGTGTCTCACACTTTTAATCCTGACCCTGAAAAGAAGAAACAGATAAAGCAAGGAGCTTGCCTCAGGTTTCTTTAATGTACAAACTTGTTTATTAAAGGAGACATTAAATAATGTGGTTTTCATTATTTTCTGATGTGAAGCCACCAATAAAAAAATAGTAATTCAAATCATTGACATTTCTCAATGAGACTTTGTATGTGATATTAAAGTCCAAATTTTCATGTATGAAAATGGTGTGGATGGAACACAAAAAAGAAAAGCTTACTTTCATTACAGTGCTAGGCATAGAACAGATCCAACCCTCTTTCCTTTTTGTCTTCCAATCTACTTTCATTAAATAATACAACAAATAACATTAAGAACATTATTTTCCTCCTAGGCAGAGAGGTCTTCCTTTCCTGTAAGTGCATCCAATTGTTGAAGTGAAAAATGGTGAGGACAGCTGATGTGAGAAAAGAAAAAGAATGGTAACAGCTGAAGATAGATGGATAGTTCATTTAGAATGGGATTTTTCAGATTTTTTTGGATAACTTATTACTGTCTCCTTTTGGACAGACTTTTCCATTAGATGGATGTGAATAACTTCAGTGTCATTTCTGTTGCTGAGCAACAGCCTGGGAGATATAAAAAGATGAGCCTATAAAAGCAAAATTATAGTAGTAGAAGCCAACCCAGAATTTGCATATTCCTTGTATAATTCTTAAAATTACAGTATAATTATGTCAATCTTCCTCATTCTGTTAGTTAAAATGTTTGTCAACCAATCAGACTTAAAGTGAGGAAGACAAAATGCCCATATGGCATTTTTGTAAGGTATGATTATTTCATCCAGAGTGGAGGGATCCCCCAGTACGGCTCTGTTCAAGCTCTGCCTGAAGCTGGAAATTATCTTTCATCTATTTTCTCCTTGAAGCAGGGACATATGCTACTGCCTGCCAGAGGGAAAGTCCTTCCTCAGATTTGGCTTCACATCATACAAGGCCCAATATAACACATTTGTTAAAATATGCACCTCCTCAGAAATATCTTGTGGTACAAGCCTTAAGGTGTATTGAAATCAGCACCTGATTTGGCTCCATTGCCTCTGCAGAGAGCATGTGTTCTAACCTTTCCCACATCACTTGGTCTGCATTTTTTATTGTGAAGGAAGATGGCACTACTAAGAAAGTCTCAGGATGCTGTACTTATTATGGGAATAGGTTGCAGGTACTGGAAAAAAATAAATTGCTACCCTGGTCAGGCAGAAAAGCTGAATTCCTCTCCAGTGATTTATACTGTCTTTTATAGTGTCCATCAGCCCTACATTTGAAATGTCTAAAGCCAGACCAGCAGCTTGAACATAGCTTTGCAAAATACAGCTCATGGAGAGAAGAGGGGTGTTTGGCCTCCTTGTCAGCATTTAGCAACAGGTACATCCCTTCTGCTGACAGTGACAGAGAAAGAAACAACAAGCTGCCACACTGAACAAAAATTTGGAGCGTCTCCATGAACTGATTTAGAAATGGTGTTAATTTTCTGGAAGTGCTTGTTTTTATTTCTTGGAGTAATTAGCAGAGAGCACTTTCTCTCCTCAATCTTTCTTCCCTCCAGCAAGGTTTGAAAAGCTGCATCAGTCTCATCTTTAGGAGATGCTACCAGTTTTGCTATAGCAATTCCCCTACTAAAAAGTCTTTCACTCTACAGACCTGTCTATTATTAAAACAAAATATGTAGTCAGGCACTTCTCCTCCTAGTATCTGAAAATAACATTATATTCAGTATATATTTGTTAATGACTCTCATCTTCCTTCTATCGTTAAAAAAATATTTAAAGAAAAAGAAAAAAAGCAAATTGTGGTATTTTACTTTTCCTTCTTCCTCACAGAATGTCTCTTACTGACACAATTGTTTCATGTCATTTTAAAAACAGCACCAAATCACAATAACCAATTTATACAGTTCCTCTTCTCCAGTCAATGTATGTCTGCTGCCCTTTCAGATCTACCAATAGAAATCCATAATCTAGGATGCTTTGTTTCTCCTCAGTGGCATTAATATAGACATAGAGAGAGAATCTCTAGAGGATAAAATGCTGAAGTTCAGACCAAAGTAGAATAGCAAGTTTAAACTGCACCTTCTAAATGAAGTGAAGACTATATTTTCTTTGTAAGAGAGAAACTTATAACATATTTTACTTGAATGCTACGTAGGCACGTATTTTTTAAAGAAAAAAACTACCAGGATGACTATTTTGAACCAGGAGTTGAAGCTGTTTCTATGACTGAAGACAGTGAACAAAAATGAAAGAGCAAATAAACATGTGAGATATGACTTGGAAATCTGGGTTTGCTTCTTCAGACACTGTGTGCTTGCACTGTAGTATTACAAATTTAGGAGGGAATGCAGTAGAGTTGGAATTTGAGGTGTAAATTAAAAGTTTAATACTGTCCTGAAAGATGGCCATGAAGCCTGAATGAGCACTGATGTTATCCAATATATAATGCTTTAGGTAATTTTAATTCATCTGGTACAGTGAATTTAAAAATAGGTGAATAGATTATTTTGATCACTAGCTCACAGTGTTAATAAATTGACTGCATGTATATTAAACAAAGAGTTCATTGTTTGTAAAATTTTATATTTAAACATATTGACATTTTATAATTCAGAGTGCAAATTCATTGCATACATTGCTACTTGGATGAGGAAGTTGCAAAAACCACCTCAGTAGCAAGGTCCCAGTATTGTACATAATGTCTCACTGGTCTTGGATCTCTTTTCTGGTGTTAGTTCTGTATTTTTTTTAGGCATGTACAAAACTGCAAGTGACTGGTCCAACAGTATTTTCATGTGTTCCCTGGGATCCCCTCATTCAGTTATAAGTATTTCCTGTTAATCAAGAAACAGCAGCCAATATCTTGTCTGCTCAAATGCAGGAGATCAACCTAGGAAAAGTGTCTGGTAAAAAAACTGAGAAAAGAAATAATGAAGTGTCATCTTGCTCTTTGCTGTGTGGCGTTCTAAATTGCCCACAATGCATCCAGTGTGGGCTGAGTGTTACAGCAGACGGCTGGAGCACATTATCAAAACAGTTATTCTTACAATAGTGTGATATTACAAGCTTCACTGGCAGTATGTTTATACTTGAGGAAAGAAAAGAGACAAACGAGTTCATAGGAGGTGGCACATGTCTGTGGACTGAGTTTGATGATTTAACATCAAGCTGTATTGTATTAATAAGGTATTTTGGTGGCAATCTGAGCAGTTATATGTGATGTGATGCAGAAATGTTATACACCGCATTGTTGATGGCACGACCTGAAAAATAAGAAAGGAGCAGACTTTAACAGCAGTCAAGGTCCAGACCACTTCAGAAATTTGTCAGGTAGTCATGAAGTGTCAGATTTGGAGAAAGAGAGTAGGGACCTCCAGTTTTCAGAAGGCAAGTTATCCTTCCCTCTTTCCTTTTATGACTCCTGAATCATTCCTACTCCACTGAGATCATGAGGATAGGATGCGAGCATCCAAACACTCAACATATCTGGGTATAGTTCTAATTATGAATCATAACCTTATTCCAACAATTCAATCCAGTCCCTTTAACTTGAGTCACCTTTTCAACCATGTCACTGCTATGTCAGATTTTCTGCTGCTGCAGAAATTGCTCCCAAGATGTTAAAAGTCCTTTTTTCCTTGCCCAAGATAAAAGAAGCTGAGAATCTTCGCCTATTATTTTCAAGGTTGTTTATCTTATCTATAACATTCTTTCTCAGACCTGCCGAGGTCCACCTGGCAGGACAGTCTAAGGCATACTCTGCACCCCAAGGGCGGCAACTATCTTTTATACTAAAAACTACTCGTACATTATTTACAATTATTTCCCAATACCTATCACCTATGTTAGACAGCTGGTNTGAATCATAACCTTATTCCAACAATTCAATCCAGTCCCTTTAACTTGAGTCACCTTTTCAACCATGTCACTGCTATGTCAGATTTTCTGCTGCTGCAGAAATTGCTCCCAAGATGTTAAAAGTCCTTTTTTCCTTGCCCAAGATAAAAGAAGCTGAGAATCTTCGCCTATTATTTTCAAGGTTGTTTATCTTATCTATAACATTCTTTCTCAGACCTGCCGAGGTCCACCTGGCAGGACAGTCTAAGGCATACTCTGCACCCCAAGGGCGGCAACTATCTTTTATACTAAAAACTACTCGTACATTATTTACAATTATTTCCCAATACCTATCACCTATGTTAGACAGCTGGTAACTACTCTAAACCAATCACCAGTGCCACCATCACAGCAGAAACATGGAGTAGATGAAGAACAAGGAAGAAACCTAACTTCTTAGGTTTCTTCCATGAGGTTCCTCCATCTTGGCCTCACTTACTCCTATGTACTGAAGCCCAAAATCTACTTTTTTACTCTGTAACAAACTTATTATTATTCTATTTAAACTCTTGTGACCTATAATTCTTCTCTTAAAGCTGGCAATCTTTCCCATGGGCTAAAATCCAAACCATAGGTGTTCTGGGCTCTGTTCCAAGGTCTCTGAGCCCCCGCTCGGGTCTCTGAGCCTCCAGGGCAGTCAGAGACAAGCCCCGAATTCTCACACTGCTAAGGATTTTCACCTATTTTTATTTAGTATTAGGATATTCAACAAGAATTACAGACTCTGGATTAGATTCTGACCAAAAAGACACCAACAGATTAACTACTAAAACATTTAATAAGATTCTGGGTGGGATTTTTCTTTAAAAAGTTGAGATAAAACAGCATGCAGGATAAATGATATATTGATTGACAGAAATTTTCAAAATCAAACAGTAAAACGGCTATCAGATTCTGTTTTAAACTGCAGAGTTTATTCTTTTGCTCTAGAGAATTCCGGTTTTACATAATTTCATCTACTCCAATGTCAATCTAGTTTAAGGTAGACTCCAGTGTTTTTAGTGGCAAATTCTCTTAGCTTGCAAATATTTTTCAGCGTTTTTGTGTTAGTCTGATTGTAGGGTTGTGCTTAAGTGCCATAATAAACTTCAGTCTTTCATGGAATGTATAAATAGATAAAGGAAATATAACTCACTGAAAAGTAGGCTCCATTATAAGCTTATTTAAAATATGTATTGCAGAGTAAACCAGAATTTTTTGTGTGTGTTAAGTGGAATTTCTAATTACTCTTCCTAAGTGAATGCAACAGACCTCCTTGGCATTTTTCAGAGAACTTCCCTCTTTCTGCATTTGCGTTAAAGTTGTCATGGACAGCAATGTATGTTTGCTACCAGTTGTTAATCATAATTTTGTTTAACCTTCCTGCTAAACAGCAGTTGACTCTATACAAGCAGCTCTAATCTCAGCTGGTTAAAATTTAAGAGCAAGCTACCAGGCAGTTTGAAAAAAAGAAAATAAAATACCTTGGTTTACCCTCTACTTAACTGTGAATACTTTTGTTACATTGCAGTTTTGTTGGCCCATTTTACTAAATAGCTCATGCTAATTGTAATGTCTCATCTTAATTTTTCCCATATGTATAGAATAAGAGGAGAAGAACTGAAACTGTAGGTGCTCCTCCCCCACTGTTTTATAACAGCTCTTGGAAAGATTGGAAAGCTCCTCAAAAAAGCATATGACGTCTGTGCATCCTCAGTCTCTCTCCCATCTTGTCCCACCTTACACATGTATATGATATTACTCATATATGTGTATGTAGGCACTGCAGTTTATTTTATATGTCCATCAAAAAGTAAATGTTCAGATAATATAAGCTTATCCTGAAATACCAAAAAAACTTTTTATTTTTATACCTGAAGTCCATTGGTTCTAATGACCTTAATATTTTACACTGTCTGAAGTACTGTCCATCATTTAAAGAATGAATTTATAAGAAAAGAGAAATCAGATTTTTTCATGGAACTTCAAATCTGCATAAGAGCATGTAATTTTCTGACTAAATATTTCTCACAGTATCTTAAAACAGATTTTCTTTTTCAGTTTGTTTTTATTTAATAATGGAAAAAAAAAGATGTAATAACTATCACAATTTTTACTTTTCTAACTTTTTAATTACTTGTGCTTTGCCTTTTGCATTCTAATTTGTAGGAAAATAATTAAAAAGTCCCAAACCTCACAACTGTTAGACAGAAGGATCTTCAAAGAATGCAAAAGAAAGAAGGGGGCGGGGGGGGAAAGGCTCACACCAGTCTTTCAGGGAAGTATTGGTCCAAAATTGCACTTCAAAAAAAAAAACTCTTTGAAAAAAGGTGTTTTTTCACTTTTGCAACCTCAAAACTCTTTTTCCATCCTCAACCAACAGTACTTAACACATTCACAAAAATCAGTACTGTAATCCTGTTGTGACGAGAAGCTCTGAGGACATAATTTTTCATCAGTTTCAGTGCTGCACTATACTGAACACTTTATTTTTACTTTAAAAACTCTTTAAAGGATATGCTTAAATATAAGTTTCTGGTTTCAATTCCAGTAATGTAATGGAACTCATTGCTGTAATAGCAGGGTTTACTACTGCCCACAAATGGCATGATGATAGCAAACACTTCACTACCAGAACTGAAATAAACAACACACCTTTATGCACTTGAATTTAAGTACACAATTTAGTCAGGAAGCCCAGCACCTGGGGATAACCCTTAGGTCCCCTGTACTTGCTGCCTGCACAAAATAAACCTGGAGCTCTCTAGCTCTCCAGCACAGCACTGCCACTGTTGGTAATGAAGCATAAGGACTGCACTGAGTTTCCAAGGCCTCAGGTCTAGGGTTTATCAATCCTCTGTATTAACTTTTTTTGACCTGCCTGAAGCTTTATTTTTCTTGGTTTAGCTGTGACAGTAGTTTCTTTAACTAACCATGGTGTCCATGGCTATATGCATTACTTTTGTTTGTATTTGTGTGATACAAGCACAGTTAAAAACAGAGAGCAGCAAGAAGCAGTTATTCTGCACAGAAGATATTTACGACAAACATGAAGACACAGTGTAGGGAAAGACAGCCCTGGTGTAAGAGCAGAGGCTTTGTCAGGTGGAGCCCAGAATGCTGCTTAGAGGAGTACAGCCATGGGAAATGGGACAGAGAGTGGCCCTGGAAGCTGAACACAGCTCACCTCTGATCTCTTGCTGAAAAGCAGACCTGCACAAAATGTGTTTTAAGAGTGACAAGGGCAATTCAGAAATAGTATTTAATATATGGAACTGCAGACCAGTGCAGGAGGAGAAAGGTGTAAAAGTGGGTTATCAAACGCTTGAAAAATAGCCTAAAATGGATCCTAGACCAAGGAAGAAATGGTGATCAACTTGAACATCATAATCCTGCCAACAAAGGATGCTGAAAACTGTGCATGCCATCTCTCAGCACAGCATGAACCCTCCTGACCTGAGGACATAGAAGAGCAGTGGCAGGGTGAGCACAGCTCCAGTAAGATTGAAAACTAAGACATGTATAACAGTTTTAACTGCATTGATTTGCTTTTTTTTTTGTTGTTGTAGCAATTGCATTATACTCATAATCCTTGATTTGTACTAATAATATTTCAGTCATACTAACAATAAATTCTTGGCCTGATATGTACATTTTTAGATATATAATGTATGCCTTTCTCTTTGCATATAACCAAAATTTTGAGCATAATACCAATGAAGAATTGGATTGCTTGTAGGAACTCTTGGTATTACCACAGAAAGAATTAGTGCTTTGCTGGACTGAAGGCAGCACATTTAATGAAGCAGAATTCTTTCTTTGAAGATAAATAACCTCAGGACAATGTCAGCAAGAAAAATTTCTATTGATCTGATGTTTCGCTCAAGTCAAGAAAACACTTAAAAGAAACAACACTTCCAGACCAAATTTGAGTTATATATCCACTATATTTGAGACTGAAGATTGTTTATCTTCTCCCTAGACACTCTGGAGTGACTGGCTTCCCTAGCTATCCTGTCAAAATATTCCCCTCCATCAAACTATTTAATTTTAGTATCTCTAATGGTCTTAAGGTCCTCCACACTCCTTAAAAGCCTGCAAATCACCCATCTTCTGCTTCTTTAAATGTGAGCAGTATCTCTATTTGTTAAGCCTTTGGTACAACATCAGCATCATTCTCTTTCAGGTTTTAAGTCGTATTTTCTACAGATTTTTACTTTTTGCATTTTGCAGATTTTACTTTTTGTTTTTTTTATCTTCCTCTCTTGCCTCTCACTTCATCGTGTTATTTTTTCTGATCTTCAGGACAAAAATTTACCTACTCTACACCTTTGATTAATCCTGCTTTTTTTGTGTGTTGGCAGATGTCTATGCTTCTGAAGTTGTCAGTACAGCTTTTCTTTCCTGTTCCGTCATGTCATCAAAAATTCACCATGTTCATTCATCCTGAAGTGTTATTTCAGAAAAATATGGTATAATTCCTACCTGTGCATTTTCTTGACTTACTGATTATCAAGGCAGATCAAATTAACTGTCCATGAAATCACAGACTCATAGAATCGTCTGTGTTGGAAAAGAACTTTAAGAACTTTACAACCATTAACCCAGCACTGCCAAGTCCAGCATTAAACCATGTCATTCACTGCCCCATCTGCATGTTTTTTAAATACTTTCTGAGATGGTATATAATACTTTCTCCATCACTCCCCATGGCAGCCCCTTCCTTGAAAATGCTTTCTG
Organism: Polioptila caerulea; assembly: GCA_013397295.1. Taxonomy (NCBI): domain Eukaryota; kingdom Metazoa; phylum Chordata; class Aves; order Passeriformes; family Certhiidae; genus Polioptila; species Polioptila caerulea. The sequence continues at coordinate 410 of VYXF01002842.1, read as the reverse complement.
TGAAGAGCTTTATCCAAACACCAAATCTAAATTACCCCTGGCACAATTCAAGACCATTTCCTCTCACCCTGCGTAAGAGACGGTCCAAAGTTTCCCCTCATTTTCCTCACGACCGTTGAAAGGACAGAGACTAAGACCTTGGAGACTCCATTTGCTTTGGACAGGGGCTCTGGCCTGGTCAAGGTAGATGCTCGCCAAGCAACTGTTTGCAGGTGCTCAATGTCCTGCCATGGTACGCTGCTCCAGGCAG
>VYXF01002838.1:22449-32470 GCA_013397295.1 Polioptila caerulea | reverse complement strand
AGTTGCTTTCATTACAAAATCCAATTACCCTGTCTTTTATTATAGGAGACATCAAATCTATTTGGCTTTTATTTTGGGGGTTTAAATTTTTCATCATTCTATTATCATATATTTTTTAATTCCCTTCACTTTTAAATTCCCTTCACGGACTCATGAAAATTCACTTAATTTTACATTTGTCTCAGCTGTTCCAGTATTGCCAAATGCTGTCTAAACTATACTCTCAAAAACCCTGATAAGGAACTTTAATACTTTTAAACTGTGTTGCAGAGGAGAGAACATTTTACATTTTATCCTCTGTTCTTCATACAACTTCATCACTTTTTAATCCATAACAGCATCCCACCCCATGGCTACAGATGTCTTGAACTACCTCAAGGGAAAACTTCCACTTGGTCAAAATTCTGAATATTTAAAATCAGTAGCATGATGATGATAGAAATTTATCCAGAAAAAGACACTGGGTTATCAGAAGGAAGGTTGTATTAAAAAGGAAGAAGCCTTGCTGATGTATTTATATATTGATACAATTTTGATATAATATCAGTCTCAAAATAGCACCATACTAAGAACATGCTTGAAAAGAGAGATGTGCTTGAACTTGATCACGTCAATATTAACATGATGGATTAATTATTTGATATGGCTGAATATTCAGCCATAGCATGACACAGTGGAAATCAAAATGGCAATAATTTGTAGGACTCTCTGCTATGTCAGTGGCAAAAAGCAGATTTTTCACCAGGTGGGAGGAAGTGAGAGGTACTCTAAATATTTTTGCAGTGGATGCCCACAGCTGGCACTCTTGATTCTTCCAGCTCTGTTTGCTGCTGTTTTATTTATCCTTTCCCAAGGAGATACTGAAGTGGAGCTAGGCTTGGAACAGGAGTTGATTATAATTTCAGCTTGGTTTCAGTTTTTGGCAGCTGAACCTGAAGACTTCTGGAAACCTTGAAAAATATATATGCAAGGGAGGCTCCTGAAGCCATTAGTCAATTGGGAAACATCCCCTTTTCCCAACCACACAGAGTGGAATAATGAATAACATGGACAAAAGTACCAGTGATGTCAATTGTTGTCACTGCAGAAAAGCTGATGATGAGACAATAACTCAAATTTATGATCTGAACTCTTGCTCCTCTCCATTTCCCATAAGTAGATGTATTAAAAGTCTTATTAGAGGACATGGAATTTAAAACAGGAATGACATGTGTCCACAGAATCGACTGAAGCATATTGAAGGAACTCCGTTTGTTATTAAAATTTAATTGGAAAGATAAGATGCCAGCAAAATGACTGGAAAAATGTAATTTTCTTTCTCCCCAGAAATATTATTAAATACTTTCAGCATAAGAGTCCACGTGGTAGATTCCTAAAGGATAATTTCCTTTCTCTGCTGCTCTATAGCTCCTTCCATTCCAAGTACTGCATGTTTCTTTTATTTATTTTCCTTTTATACCATAAAACTTCCCTGTCACTGGCTGTATTTTGTTAGGATACAAAACAGCCCACTCAGCAATTGTTTTGCATTCACACCTTGCATTTGAAAAGAGGGAAAAAACCCTGCAGTACCAAGTGCAGCTGAGGACAGGCAATATAATCTGTCTTACTTGTGTTTCACTCTATGGAAAATAACTGGCACTATTAATGAAGTCAACTGCACTTCATCCTAAGCAAAGATGGCAGAGCTCAAGTGCTTTTAAGGGAGAGAGAAAGGAAACTGGGTAGATTTTAATTGTGAACACAGGNTCACACCTTGCATTTGAAAAGAGGGAAAAAACCCTGCAGTACCAAGTGCAGCTGAGGACAGGCAATATAATCTGTCTTACTTGTGTTTCACTCTATGGAAAATAACTGGCACTATTAATGAAGTCAACTGCACTTCATCCTAAGCAAAGATGGCAGAGCTCAAGTGCTTTTAAGGGAGAGAGAAAGGAAACTGGGTAGATTTTAATTGTGAACACAGGAAGAGGTTAAAGATTTTTTTTTTCCCTCTAGTTTTGAAAAAATGTTTAGCCTGGAAAATACAGTGGACACATGATTGCCTGTCTCAGGGAGTGCCACCCTTAAGGCTTATGTGTCCCCAGATCATAAAGGTGTCATTGTATATTAGAATATTGCAGTTCAGACATCAAAACTGAGGAGATTGGCATCATCTCTGTGGACTTCTTATCTGAGACATCTCCCCTTTATCTAAAGGAAAGTCTTACATGAAGTGGTTGTGTCGTTTGCTCCTGAGCAGTTACCAAGAAATCAATTGTTAGATTGATCTGAGGGTGTAACAGTGATGTTTTTGTAGACAAGTTCCTGCTGACTGTAACCTGGTCCTTTGCAGGTCAAAATACAAAGTGTGCAAATGATGCCAGTTGATGGGGGGATAGGGGACCCTGATTATTGATGGGGGGATGTAGAACACTGACCATTGCCCCCTGTGATTCCATAACTCTCAGAGCCTCTGGAGAGCCTCTGGAGAGCCTGAATTAGTGCCTGAGTGACCCTCCCTGGCAGAGAGGCCCAGAACTGCTCTGTTCTCTTTCCCCATATACATCTCCTGTAATTCTTTATGGGAATTCTTTTTCTCATGGAATTCTGTGTTTCATGCCTGAGCAAAGAATGCTCTGTAACTTCCTTCCTGATGTTTGGAGCACCTTCCATCCATCCTGCTCTGAGCTGCAGCATTTGGCATTGTTTGAAATGATAGCAATCTATTTTTGTGATCCTTGGCAGGGCCAGCTGTCCTTTATCAAGCAGAGAGGAGCAATTCAAATGGTTATTCTGTCATTGGTCTGTAGCTTAGTTTTAGAGGTGCTTCATTCACCTCATCAGTTCGCTTGCTCCTAATTAATTAGCTCAAAGCATCAACAAAGGACATCCCTTATTAATAATCTCATGGATGAGATTTATGGACAGTGCTGCTGTCACAGCCATGGAGATAAAGGTTAAATCTGTCTTCTAGTTTGCCTCATCCTTTTTACCAGCAGCTTTTGTCTTCTCCCAGAATTTTTTGTTCCTCACATTTTATATAATTAATTGAATATTGACTTGAATAATTGAATAACGAAACTTGTAGTGCAGTAACCAATACAATCTCCACAATTAAAAATTAAGTACTGCATTAAAATACATACAAATAATGTATTGAAATAGGGAAGGAAAAGAGGCTTGAAACAGAGCCTGGATTTGAAATAATGTATTCTTATGTCAGCTTCAGGAGATCTGCCCAGTGTGGAAGGCCCTGCACTTGAAGTGCCAGATTTGTTTTATGCATTGTGACCAAGTATTTTGAAAACTTAAATAAAATAACAGCTTCAATCACAGATCAGAATTCATGAAGTTCCACTCTTGGGCTTGGTCTCTTTCCCATTGGCATCTCTTGGCCTGTGTGGATTTCAATGAGGTGGTGCAAAATGGGAGCTTGCCTGGGAAAGCAGACCTCACTCAGCCATGCTTTCATAATGTTGATATTTTTAAAAGTGGTATTTTTTCAACATTGAACAATGGTTTAGAGAAGACCTTGGCAATATTTTCTTTTTCAGCAATGTGTTAAGGATCATTGCAAGGGAGAAGGCAGTTGGGTTAATGGATGATGATGGAATTGGAGTTTCCTCTCTTCTGCAGTGGCAAGTATGAGGTGAGTGGTAACTATTGAAAACAGAGTTTGTTAATGGGAACAAAAACACAAAAAGCACAGGAGAAACTGAAGTCATAAATTTCCTGCGATTTCCATACTTACCAGGCAGCTGATCTACTCGTGTGTGCAGTGATCATTGTGTTTTCATCACTCAGACTTGAGAGAGTAAAGGAAAACCTTGAGTGTTTATAAATACTGTTATTTACAGTAGCTGGTGTGCATACACAACAACAAGGAAATGACCTGCTACTGGGTTTTACTGGGTTAAAAGATTGGCAAATAGTTCAGTGTTTGCAGCAGAGGAAAAAAATGCATTTTCTTCTTGTGAAAAACTACAGTGCAAAAAGCCATATATAAGTTGCTTGTAAACATCAGGCACTTTGGAATTCCACAGCACTGTGCTTGTTCAGACCTAGGAATGGCAGTCAGACATGGATTAGCAGGTTTAGAAGTGTGTACTATGGTAATTCCTATAAAACATGGGGAAAAAATGTTGTGTTATATTTGCTGTCATACAGTTTTCTTGTCAAATTCATCAGTATTAAAGCTGCTCTGAAATTTCAAACAAAATCATACAATCACCTCTTCCCCTCCCTTCCCACCATAAAATCCTATGGGATGAGAGAAAAAATAATAGCCTGTCAAAATGTTCAAGAAATAGGGTGGGGAAAGGACTCTGACATGCAAGCAGCCATTCTGGGTGGATGTTTTGCCCAAACATGGGATCCTTCATGGCAGCAAGAGAGGTCACACAGCCTTCCTCAGGCATGGAGCTCTCTCTGCAAGACAAGATTGATGGTTTTGTTGTCTGTTCCTCCAGCAGGATAATTCCTGTCGATATAGCAAGTTTGGGGGTGAAGCAAGATCCCAGGTTGAACATTCTGCTCTTGGGCCAGGGGGGAGCTGATCCTGGGCACGTGGGTTCTCTGCAAGAGATGTGCACGTACATCGTGCTCCAGGCAAACCGGCATCAGGGCAAACCTGGGCAGGGCAGGGGCTTGGGGTCCTCTCTTTTGGGCAAGCAAATACATAAACACTCACTTACAACAATCTCAGGGTGCAAAACTCCATGCAGCAACAAGGAATCCTCCTGGTTCAGTTTCAGGGAGGCTGCTGCCAACACTGAGAATCCTGGAATTATGGAAACGCAGAATATCCTGAGTGGGAAGGAACCCCCAAGGATCATCGACTACAGCTCCTGGCCCCGCACAGGACACCCCAACCAGCCCACCCTGTGCATTCCTGGCAGTGATGTCCAACACTTCTTGAGCTCTGTCACGTTGGTGCCGTGACCATTCCCTGGGGAGCCTGTCCCAGTGCTCAACCACCCTGTGAGTGAAGAAACTTTTCCTACAATCGCAGTTGGTGATGCTCAGCCCTCCATTTGTCTGGGTCTCTCTGCAAGGTGTCTCTGCCTTGCAGGGAGTCAGCATCTCCCAGTTTAGCAACTTCTTCTGTCCCGTAGTTGCACAGTCCATTCCTCTTGAAGTTCTCACTCCAGATAACTCTGTGCCTACTGAAGTTATTTCTGGCCCCTACTGTCCTTTGCCAAAGGCTGATTCCCCTCCGCTGTAAAGGGTGCAGTTGAAAACACAAGTAGATCATTTGCATCACAAATGAACCCAGGCTTTACTGAAACAGCTGAGAACTGCACAGGTTGAAATGCAGAGACTTGATCTCTTGTCAGTTCCCTGACATCATTCTTTATACGGCAAAGTGTGTTCGGAGGATGAGAGGTGGAGCTGCGTTTTGGGTTTGTGCTGAGCACAGCATTGACGATACAGAAATGTTTTTGCTGTTGCTGAGCAGGGCTCACACCAAGCCAGGTCCTTTCCTGCTTTTTGTGCTGTCACACTGGGGACGGGGTTGCACTTCAGCAACAGGTCAAAGGAGGTGCTGAATAGATGTTTTCTGCTCCTGAATAAAACCCCAGACTAACTTCTGTGAGGACATTCTGGAGTTCATGATCTGTGACCCGATCTTTAAGATTGTTGTGTTAAAGCTGATCTTGTCAAATTAATCCCTTAAAAAGTAGAGAATATGTTTTTGAACTTTGAATCCAATGTCTTTATCTTTACTCGCAGTTTATGTTTGTGTTGTAACTTGTGCTCCCTGGGAATCTTAGCTACTCAGGACATGAATTAAATTCACGGATTTTCAAGTTCTGTGAGAGGGTTATTCATGTCCTTATTCCTACTAAAAATTTCCGTGGAATTTGGATTGTCTGCTGCCTGTTAATTGCATCCTTATATGTAGCAGGTTTTCTAATTGTTTCAGCACTTATCAATCAGAGAAAAACATTTGGCTGATTTGAATAAATGTGGTGTACTTAAAAAAAAAATACCCAGGACTTCTGAACTCCCTCATCTCCTTCTGTGTTGGCTGCAAATAGGACACTTGGATATGAAGCATCCTGGTTGAATGGGGTGGTTTGAAAGGATACTTTGGCCACTTTCCTCCTCCCAGTGCAGTGACATCAAAGAAATCTCATTTCTGCTGGAGAGTTTGTGTTCTCCAGGGACTCTGTGGCCTGGAATGGCACACTCAGATGATAGCTCATAGCAGTGAGTGATGAAAACATTTTACATAACTTGAAACCAAATTGAATTGCAGAAGGATATGGACAAGTGATACAGAGGAGGAGGAGAGGGTGGAGGAAAGAAAATCGCGTAAACAGAAATGAAAACTTACATAAGAGCTCAATACTGGGGCAGACTGAAGTGTCAGCTCTGTCTCAGCTGGTACTCAGTTCTTGAAAAGGAATCCGTGTAAACCTGGCATGCTGAGAGGATTGAAAGTAGCGGGAAGTTCCCTGGTTTTATTCTTCTCCCTGCACTTCGACTGGGAGGTGAGAAGAGTGGTGTTAACAGGGCTGTGTTCACTCTGCAGCCTGATCTCTGACACTTCTGATAAAAGCATTAAAACTGCTGAGCTCCAGCGCTGCTTTCCTACATTGGAAGCTTTGCCTCAGCTGCCTGAAGACCCTGGTGGAGCAGGTGAATATCCCTGAAGGAGCTGAGGCTATGGAGTGGGTAGAAGCTGCTATTTCAAATTGTCTTGATTTCTCTCCATCTGAACAAATTTTATTTGGCAATAAATTTAATTTTCCCCAGGTTTTGCCTGTGATAGTAACTGGTAATGTCCCTGTCCTAGTCTCAGGCCAAGAGCTTTTCCCAGTTTATTGTCTCCCTTTTTCATGGGTGAGGAAGGGCACAGTGACAGAGTGGCTCAGAGGGAGGCACAGGGTCTGGAAGAACTGTCCTAAGTCCTTCTTGGGGTGGTGTAGAAATGCAGAATTATAAAACAGGGAGTCCTAGTTCCAGCCAGGTGAGGTTTAATTGTTGCAGTAGCCACGAGGGCTCCTGGCGAGGACCTGGAGTTTATTCTATACCAGCCCAAATCATTCCTGGGAACAGGGAAAGGGGTCCTTGGGAAGGACCCAAAGGGCATTGCTGGGGTTTTGGGAGACAGAGGGAGTTAAAGAGTTGATTCCCAGGGCATTATCCAGATGGTAACATTATATTCTTTCACAGCTGACTTGGAAGTCTAGAAAGCACCTCTCACTGAAAGCAAGCAGGATAGAACTTAAAAAAAATTGTGATGCCTTTCTTGCATGATTTTAATGGCAAGGAAGCTACTATACACCCAAAACTGATTAAAATGTGAACTAAGCTGCTGAAAATTTCAGAATGTTTCCTTTCATTCAGACACATGAATCTTTCCATATTTGTTTTAAGAAGCTCCTTCCTGGTACCCTTAAGAGGCTTTTACTGTCAGCAAAAGAGCAAATGGTGTCCTGGTTTGCAGAGGTGTTCCTTTGGAGGCACTGCTGTTAGGGGATGAACACCAGTAAGGTCAAGGGCAGTGATAATAGGATGAGGCAAAGAATGGGGAGAACTGGCAGAAACAGAATCTATCAGGGCCCACAATGGCATGCAAACAAAAGGAACAGAGAAATCCTTCCTAGTTCTTTATCTTTTCTGGCCTTGTTTTCTTTGCCAGGTTACAAGGTCTCTGTACCTAATTGTGGATCAAGGTCTTCCCCAGGAAAGAGCAGGGCTGTGCAGCCCTTGGGCCACATCACTTCGGCATTTGCCTCTTGTTTAACCCTCCCTGCTCTTGAGTATCTGAGGGCTGGGAACTCCACTTGGTGGATGTGCTAAAAAACCCTTGGGAGTGAGATAATGTGATCAATTCAACAGGAAAAACACCACCACAAATTAAAAACACCCAACCCCCCTAAAACAACAACAACAACAACAAAATCCAGCTGAATTTCATTCATGATCAAATAAAGAATGCTTGGATGTTGCTTTAAAACCTTGATGTCAACCAATTTTGTGCAGTTCCTTAGCTGAGAATTGCATTTGGAGTAAGTAGAGGGTGAACAAAGTTTGTAAGACATTCAGACATTTTAAAAGTTCTTAGAAAAAGCAAGCAAATAATAGGAAAAAATACCACTGATGCCTGAATAAAATCAGCAATTCTAAGGTGTGAATAAGGCCTGAATAAGATTGGCAATTATAAGGTATAGCATAATAATATAATACCAAATTAAATATTAACAGACTCCTTTGCCTTACTGCATACATTTTAGCTAATTTCTTTGCATCTGTTCTAAAAGAAAATACGAATTGGTTTAACTCTGGTGATGAGAAGTGCTAAAACACTTCAAAACCTGCTTTGTGTTTGAAAATGGTAATTCCAGTCCTGTCCTAAACAGTGGGATTGAAAACCATCTCAGAAAATCGATTTTTGTGATAATGCCAGGCCCTCTTTGCAGCCAACAATATGTTTATATTCTGGAGTTAGGATAAGATTCAGATAAGAGCCCATTTTCAGTTATTTTTTCTAACAGAAATGATAGGTTTTTGCAGTTTGCCAGTTGCTGGAATGCTTTGTATGGAGATCAAAAAAGAAACGTTTCCTTTGTGTGAGGGGGAGTATTTATGTGTGAATATTTGGGGCTGTTTTTCTTATGTAAAGCATTATTTTTTAGAAATGGAATTTCTAGAACTCTCTTCTGAATAAACCAATATCTGTTGTATTTTTTTAATGTTTCTAAAAATGCCAGATAAGCCAGGCTGTTGTGCTGGCTCTGTGTTTGCCTCTGTTTATAAACAGTGTTGAGGATCATCCATCATCTGCCCTGGACTTCAAAATGATGACATCTGGCCTTCATCCTCACAGTGCTGTAGCACTGACACTTCAAACAAACTCAGAAAATTCTAAAAAAAGAGCACAACTTCCAGCCATTCCACAAGCATAAAAATATCTGTGTGCAAACAAAAGGCTAAAAGACACACTTTGCTGGAAATAATTAAAGTTTTTTGGGCTGGGGGAGGGGGTTTCTTGGTTTGGGTTTGTTTTTTCCTTCCCCTCTTCCCTTTTCCTGGCTTTAACTTATTGAACTTTTTAGTTAAGGCAGCCTGAAGGCACGAAATTACATATGGTGCTCACTCATCCTAAAATTGAAAACTTCCTCTTTCCAAAGGTAATTGTTTCCAGTTGATGCTTGCCACTTGAAGGGGATAAGTCAATCATTTCTAGAATGGAAATAGCTCTTATATTCCTGAGAAGGGGAACTCCCTGAAAAGATCTGTGTCCTCAGAAAAGGGATTGCATCTTCTTTGTTTCACCTATTCTCTAATTTTAGGTGTAAAACCGCCACACAAAAACTTCGGCAGAAACAGGTCAAAGTAGCAAGAGTTCCTTGATATTTATAGTCTATGAATGCAAAAATATCAGTGGGAAAAGCAGATCATATATTTGAAGATATTCAGTATTTCAAAACTTTCTTACAAAGGCTGGTCTGAGAGATCTAGAGCCTGTAGCCTTTTTGAAATTTGGAGCATTTTGAACAGCAGAGCAGGGAACAGCTGCAAGGGTATGTCAAGAGAATATGCCCTTTACAGTGTGCTTCGTTGTGTTTCCAACCCACACTGGAAAAAACAAAATCCTCAATAGTGGTATCTATTTTAGTAAACATTTTTACAGTCAGAAATATTAGCAAGTTCTTTCTAGGGCTTTTGAAAAGCTGCTTGAAGGCATGCAGGCTAACAAGGATGTTCTAATTATTTAGCAGCTCCAGACTGGGAGAGGCATCTCTGGTTTTTGTCTTTAGTGCTCAGCACAGATGCGAGCCCAGGCCTTTGAGGGAAATGAACTGTGCCTTTTCTCACTGGGTTCAATAAATATATGCAGCCAGTGAAGGCCTGCTGAGTTTTAGGAGTCCTGCATTTATTTCAGCTCTGAAGAATACCTTCTTTAGGGTTACAAATTCCTTTTCCTCTGAACGTTCCCCTTTTCAGTTTCCTCTCATTGACTTTTTCTCCCAACTCTTCTCTCCCACCCTTTTCCCAGGCTTGTATTGTCCCTGTTTGCCCTCTT
>VYXF01002838.1:9560-21690 GCA_013397295.1 Polioptila caerulea | reverse complement strand
ATATTTGGGGCTGTTTTTCTTATGTAAAGCAATATTTTTTAAAAATGGTAGTTCTAGAACTCTCTTCTGAATAAACCAATATCTGTTGTATTTTTTTAATGTTTCTAAAAATGCCAGACAAGCCAGGCTGTTGTGCTGGCTCTGTGTTTGCCTCTGTTTATAAACAGTGTTGAGGATCATCCATCATCTGCCCTGGACTTCAAAATGATGACATCTGGCCTTCATCCTCACAGTGCTGTAGCACTGACACTTCAAACAAACTCAGAAAATTCTAAAAAAAGAGCACAACTTAAAACCATTCCACAAGCATAACAATATCTGTGTGCAAACAAAAGGCTAAAAGACACATTTTGCTGGAAATAATTAAAGTTTTTTGGGTTGGGGGAGGGGGTTTCTTGGTTTGGGTTTGTTTTTTCCTTCCCCTCTTCCCTTTTCCTGGCTTTAACTTATTGAACTTTTTAGTTAAGGCAGCCTGAAGGCACNTGTGCAAACAAAAGGCTAAAAGACACACTTTGCTGGAAATAATTAAAGTTTTTTGGGTTGGGGGAGGGGGTTTCTTGGTTTGGGTTTGTTTTTTCCTTCCCCTCTTCCCTTTTCCTGGCTTTAACTTATTGAACTTTTTAGTTAAGGCAGCCTGAAGGCACGAAATTACAGATGGTGCTCACTCATTCTAAAATTGAAAACTTCCTCTTTCCAAAGGTAATTGTTTCCAGTTGATGCTTGCCACTTGAAGGGGATAAGTCAATCATTTCTAGAATGGAAATAGCTCTTATATTCCTGAGAAGGGGAACTCCCTGAAAAGATCTGTGTCCTCAGAAAAGGGATTGCATCTTCTTTGTTTCACCTGTTCTCTAATTTTAGGTGTCAAACCCCCACACAAAAACTTGGGCAGAAACAGGTCAAAGTATCAAGAGTTCCTTCATATTTATAGTCTATGAAGAATACCTTCTTTAGGGTTACAAATTCCTTTTCCTCTGAACGTTCCCCTTTTCAGTTTCCTCTCATTGACTTTTTCTCCCAACTCTTCTCTCCCACCCTTTTCCCAGGCTTGTATTGTCCCTGTTTGCCCTNGTGTAAAACCGCCACACAAAAACTTCGGCAGAAACAGGTCAAAGTAGCAAGAGTTCCTTGATATTTATAGTCTATGAATGCAAAAATATCAGTGGGAAAAGCAGATCATATATTTGAAGATATTCAGTATTTCAAAACTTTCTTACAAAGGCTGGTCTGAGAGATCTAGAGCCTGTAGCCTTTTTGAAATTTGGAGCATTTTGAACAGCAGAGCAGGGAACAGCTGCAAGGGTATGTCAAGAGAATATGCCCTTTACAGTGTGCTTCGTTGTGTTTCCAACCCACACTGGAAAAAACAAAATCCTCAATAGTGGTATCTATTTTAGTAAACATTTTTACAGTCAGAAATATTAGCAAGTTCTTTCTAGGGCTTTTGAAAAGCTGCTTGAAGGCATGCAGGCTAACAAGGATGTTCTAATTATTTAGCAGCTCCAGACTGGGAGAGGCATCTCTGGTTTTTGTCTTTAGTGCTCAGCACAGATGCGAGCCCAGGCCTTTGAGGGAAATGAACTGTGCCTTTTCTCACTGGGTTCAATAAATATATGCAGCCAGTGAAGGCCTGCTGAGTGTTAGGAGTCCTGCATTTATTTCAGCTCTGAAGAATACCTCCTTTAGGGTTACAAATCCCTTTTCCTCTGAATGTTCCCCTTTTCAGTTTCCTCTCATTGCCTTTTTCTCCCAACTCTTCTCTCCCACCCTTTTCCCAGGCTTGTATTGTCCCTGTTTGCCCTCTTGGAAACAAACAAACAAACAACAATCGACTGCTTCTATTCGTGTCTTTCAAACACAAAATTGACAGCTTTTATTTGTGTCTTTGAGCTAGTTCTGAGCTGTTGCTGTCTTCTGACAAGCAGAAAAGCTGCCCTGGGTGCATACTTGCAAAGGATACAAGCAGCTTTGCATGCAGGCTCTCAAACAAGTTCCTGTGGCTGAGATCTGAACATCAAGAACTAAATCTGGTGCCTAATTTGAATCACCGCAGTGAGCTGGACTCAATCAATAGCTGCCTTTGCGTTATTCGGGAACAAACACACTCCAGGTTATTCCTGTTCCTGTCAAAACAAGGCTATTTCCTACTGTCTGTCTGCACCTTGATTTACTTTAGCTGAATCTGATAAGGCCTGTATTTTAGGACATGTGAAATTTGTTTGAGCTCCCTAAAATTTGTGTTCTCTCAGGGAAACCAGATGCTTCTATGTCCCGTTTATGACTCGTTTTTGCAAGGGGAGCAAGGAGGAATGAGGCCCAAAGTACAGCTTTGTAAAATTATGATAAAATGTTCAAGGGAAGGCATAAGATCTGTATTTCTGGTAAAAGAGATGGGAAAAAAAAAAAAAAGAAAAGAAAAGGAACTGCAGAATCTGCTCCAGTAATGAGAAAGGAGGACTTCATACACAAAACCTCCAGGTCCACGGAGCACCCGGGGACTCTTGAGGTATTACAGGATCTGTCTCAATGCCTGACTCAACTGAAAAACTCCTTGTGCTTTTCAGGACTCCTGTTTTGGAATTGAAGAAGGCTTTACAGGCTGGAAAGCTTGTCCATGTTTTTATTCTCCCACTGTGCCAGCTGCTCTAGGAAAAGTTGTTATCTCCTGCAAATCTTTGTCCTCTGAAAAATATCAACAACGTATTTATGCTGTTTGTTTTGGTTGGTGGGTTTTTTTTCACTTTCAGGATTAATTTGCACAAGTAAAAACCTCATTTCTGTTTTACCAGAACTCCAAGGGATGTAAAATCACTTGTAAATCCCTCTACTTTCTGAAAAAGGAGTTAAGGGCTAACGAAGTTAAAGAGGCCACTTTAAAAAGAAAATAAAAGATAAAGCACAGCATGTGCCTAAGTATTTTGCTGACTATGATGAAATTAGGCATCTTCTTGTGTGCATTGGGGCCAAAACATCCTCGTTCTCCCTGCTGGAAGGTTCAGGGGGGATGGGGGTGCCAAGGGAAGGCTTTTAAACAAAGCTGTGTTAAGTGAGTAATTCCAGTTTCCAGGCACAGTCTGTTTATGAGAGAGGGAGGCTGGCCCATGATAAACACACTGCAGAGGAACTCCTGGAATTATTTCAGGCTTCCATTGCAAACTTTGTGAAAAATATCAGTTAAACCCACGAGTGTTAAGAAATTACACATAGCTGTTGTGTATCTTCACAATTGAATTTAAATTGTTATTTTAATTAAGGTTTCTTGATGCTGAAACTAAAAGCATAACGTTTAACATCATTTAAGTTCAAAGCTGAAGACAAAAGCCTGAGAGTTTTAAGTTTTTTTGCCTCCAGTTTTCCTCTCCATCCCACCCCGGGGAGGAGGGAGTGGTTTTACAGAGAGAACTAATTTAGAGGATCCCATTCCCAAACCATGACACGACCCTCTAAAAAACTGAGGTCTGAAATTTTGCTTTTTCTGTCTGTAGTTAAAGACAGAATAAGCAGAATTGCATTAACTGAGCAGGAACTGTTTGTTCCTCATGAAAATTTTCAGTTTCGAAAGTATATCGGTATTATACAGGTAGTAGGTAGGTAGCATGATCAGGCAATATAGAGAATGTTTGCAGAGAGATTGAAAATCAGTTTCAAACAATCCAATTTTAAAAGCTGTGATAATCAGCACCTTGGCACTCGGCACCAGTGGAAGGCAGGGCTTTCTCATCGTGGTTTTTTTCTCTCTCTAATTTGCTCATGAAAAAGTGCTTAGAAAGAAGCAATTACACCTCCCTTTTTATTTTATTTTTTTTTTTTTAAGTACCAAGATGCCCCCAGAAACGGAGAATTTGGCAAGACACAGAAGTTAAACTTTTTAAAAGCGTGGCTCTATTTAGTCATTGTTCTTCTGCTGAGAAAGAGAAAATGTATTATAATAGATGGCACTAGAAGCCAGTCTGGTAGCTTGAAAAAACAGCCCAGGTCAAGGCAGTGAGGGTGGCGAGTGGAGAGGGGAGAAGGTGATCTCATTAATAAAACAAAGCCTGGAGTGTCCTTACAGAAGGATGGATTATGTTGACAATCAAGTGAAGGATGCACTTGAAAGGCAAAGGTGCCGCTGGGATATTTGACCGCGGTGCTCTGAGACAAAGCTTGATTAAAAACCGGGGAGAACAGTCAATCCTCCGTAAATGCAGGATTGTGTCCTGCTGCTCGCCACACAATGGCTCCTTTGTGGGCTGCCTCCTGCTCTGTGTGCTGAGCCCCGGCTCTGACAGCACAGGTATGGCTTGGACCCTTGAAGATTTTTAATGTTGGGTTGTTGGTTTGGTTTTTTTTTTTTTTTTAAACACACTTCAGATCTCCTGAGGAACACAAAGGCTTAGCTTGTTCTGAACTCAGGATTTTAAAAATCCCCTCAAGTATAAAGAGGAAAAATTAGTACTTTACTACCTGAAATACAAATAAAGCATCCTTTGACTACAATTATTGAACCCTGGCAAAATATTATTTTAAGCTGGGTAATCTGATGCTATTTCCATGCTAAACAGCAACCAAGCCCTACGATAGTAATGTGGAAACCCACTGGCTGGAGCAGGGGGTGTGTGAGGGGGAATTACTGCTCATGATAAAAGCAAAGGAATGCAGTTAAGCAGCAAGAAAGGAAGACATGAAATTAATGCATTTCCCATGTTGTTTTCACAATGCCTGTTTACTGTGGAAGAAGAAAGGTCTTCAGATTAGGAAATCTCAATTTCTCGATTAGGAAAAGACCTCCATCACATCCACCACTTTTTCCCAGGATACATTGTTATATTTTGCCTGAACCCCTCTGCTATGAAAGAGCTGCTGTCAGAAGTGAAAGGAGGCTACAGTGTTGCAGTCTCCAAGGTACAGAGGTTTTATTGTTTCTGTGAAATCGTTGCTGCGGTGTCTGCCAGACGCCTGAGTTGTCTGCACACCTGATGCCTGCACTTGCAGTGGCTCTCCCTGCAGAGATCTGGCAGCCGTCCCTCATCAGCTGAAGCCACCAGAGCTCCACACGGATGCAAGAGGAGCATCTTTGCCTTTGGAACAAAGATGGGAGCTCTGCTCACTGCACATCCAAGGAAAATTGCGTTTTCCATGCGTTTTGTTGAGTCAGCTCAAGGCACAAAGTGCTTGCTAGTTTTCCCATCCAGGGCTGGACCTCACTCAACAAATAATGAATCATGGGTGTGTTGTGCTTCTATCCTTTTTCACCTTTACCACTTTCTAATTTTGGAACTTACAGTTTATAATTACAATGCTGAGCCAGGGCTCTTGGCTTGGGAAATGAGAATGTTTCAGAGGGAAGCTTAATAGCTGCATCTTGGTCAAATACGCCGTGAAGAGCTGAGCCTGACCTACATTAAAACTTTTCATTCTGCAGATGAATAGAGGGCCCTAACACTGAGGGAAAAGCACCTATTAATTTCTCTCTACACCACTGAGATCCACAGAAATAGAAATGGGAGGGGTTTTGTGGGACCTCTGCGTGCTTGTTTCAGGGTGTTATGTGACAGTGCACTTTGTCAGGGTTTGAGCCAGTGCCTGCTGCAGTAACCTGCTGTAAACAGAGCTAAGCAGACCATTTGATTTGCCCTAAAACATCTCCTGAATGCCAGCAAATTAAAGGCCACTTCTGTATCACATGTTTAGTTAGTTTTTAGGTAATACAGGTAAAAGAACAGCTAAGTTATTGGCAAGATTTTTCTGATGCTGCATCAGAGAGTTCTGTCTTTTAAGCAGAAGACATCCTTGACACCTTGGTTCAGAGTCTGCATCTATTATACCCATGTCATGAAGAAGGGAAGCTTTTGGTAAGGGGGAAGACAATTTGAGAATAATTTCCTTTCCTGAGGCTGCACCTGCAATCAAAGGAGGATACCAGCTATTGCAAAACCCTGAGCATGGGGCATTTTACTCCAGAGGAAGTCAATGATGAGGGTTCTTCTCTCTTTTTCTTGGGTTATTAAATATTCTGAACCATCTGTCTGATGGTTTTCCACTGACTGATACTTAGCTCTGGGGAAGGACACACTCACTTTGCCAAAACTGCCAATGGATTCGGATGTTGCATACCCCATTGCTATGGACATGGCCTACTGCAGAAAACACTACAATTCAATTATATTGGTGAATGCAATATTATTTGTGAAATAAAATTGCCTTATTAGGATATTTAGCCTTCTTGGATCTTTAGATTAAAATGAAACAAAGTAATTCCCTAATAGCTCAGGAATTAAAGAGCAGAGTTATCAGAAAGGTCTGAAAGGAAGTGATTATGAGGTATGCTGATGTCAGCAGAGAGTTCAAAAACATTTATATTTGTCATCTGGCTTGTCACCTTTGATAAATCTTTCTTTTACTTTAGTGCTTTGCTTATTTCATCCATGGCATCCCCTTCAATTTCTCCCTGCCCTCCTCACATGCGCTTATTTCTCCGAGGCACAAAGCAGGGAAATGGATATTTCTGGCTATTTATTAAAATGAAAAGTAAACCTCTGTGTTCAACTGAAATAATTATATTTTGGTCCTTCATCTAAGAGGGCTAAAAACAAAAGCCAAAAAAAATCCCCAATGTATTTTTGGTCTTAACTCTACTTGTCCATCTGTTGTACATGATATTTCTTGGGGTTATTTTTTAAAAAGTTATTTTTAATTTTAAAAAAAAATATTTTCTATTAAAGAGTAGGTAATTTGTAAAACAAAAGGCCAAGACTATGAAACCTAAAAGAACATTTATTTTTGAAATTCTTACGTGTTTTGATATGTTATAATTGAATTCTTCCTTGAAAAAATATTGGCCATAATAGGACTTCAAATGCTTCTCAGTGTAACTTGTATTCATGAAAATATTAAGTTTTCAGTGAATTTACTGTCCATAGAAAATGTGTGGCCATGCCTACATACAAACAATGAGTAACAATATACTGTTAGGCCTATTGATGTTGTGTGCTTAAAATTTACAATATCTTGTTAAATGAATTTCAAAATACGTTCTGATTTCAATACATGCCCCTAGTGCTGCTGATGAACAGTGCATTGCCTGCAATCAGCTTTGAAATTTGAAGCCTTTGGATTTAACAGGGACATTGAAATTAATTCCATGTCAGATTTATATATGTATCTCATAGAAATACCTTCCATCTCTTGAAATTTCTCTTCTAAAGGCTGTAAAATAACAAAGTAGATAATCTTGCAAGATCTCTGCCCTGTTGAATAGGAGAAATACTTCCAGCCTGCATGCTGTCTTGAGGCTGTTTCATGGCAGATTTCAGGCTCAGCTCAAATTTGCCCTTGAACATCAACACTGTTCACCATTGGGCTGGACACCTAGATTTTATTTCTCTGAGTTCTGATGGTGCAGCTCATTGTTTCAGAGGAGTTAAAAGAGCACCTGGATGCATCTCTCTAGTGCATTTCTCTGGCTGCCGAGGAAATTCCTGGCACCAGCCTTCATCTCAATGGAAACACCACAGGATTGGCCACAGGCGCCTCCCAGCAGGTGCTATTTTTGGAACAGGTCAGTGGATCAGATTCTCCCAGCAGCTCCGAGCTGTGTGAGGATTTGCAGTGTGCCTTTGTCTGCACGGGGCTGCTTCTCTGGCAGTTTCTCTGGCAGGGAGCCATCCTGGAGGCGAGGCTGTGAAACGGCGCCCTCGGGGCACAAAAAAGCCTTCAAAGCACCATGGTAAACCTGTCTCTAACTTTGCTGAAGGCTGGAGTGAGGATGAAAAATTATCAACGTGGTAACCTTTGTTTCAGATGGACACTTTTTCTTTATGTACCAAAACTATTTGCAATAGTTATTATATAGTTTATTTAAAATGTTTCCATTCACAGCCTTAAACAAAAAATAATAATTGCACATTTGTAGTGGATTTGTAATTTTATTATTTTTGACTGGGATCTCCGGTCCTGGGAATGGCACAGCCCTGTGGTTTTGGTTCTGGGGGCACCTGTGAGAGCTCCAGGCAGTGACCCAGACTGAGGGTCAGAGTGCCCCTGCTACCAGCCTGTTCCCAAAGGGAGTTTGTCCGGAGAGCACCCAGAAGGGTAAAGTGCTTTATTTTCACGGACGGGAGAATAAAGCTTTGGGCGTCATTGGGGATGTCCATAGGAAGTGACAGAGCAAGCTGGAAGGTTACTCGAATGCGAAGGGGCGAAAATAGGACAGGATAATGAGGCAGACAGATGGTAGGAAGAGAAGGAAAACTGTGATGCACAGGTGAAATGGATATGTACAACAGGGATTGGAAACCTGTGGGGTGGGAATGAAAAAACTGGGAGAAATGTCATGTTACACTGGGGAGAAATGGCTGTGGACAACTGGAAAACCAAGAACAAGGAATCTGTGGTAAAAAACGCGTGGGCTT
This sequence comes from Polioptila caerulea, assembly GCA_013397295.1. Classification (NCBI taxonomy): domain Eukaryota; kingdom Metazoa; phylum Chordata; class Aves; order Passeriformes; family Certhiidae; genus Polioptila; species Polioptila caerulea. Next base: position 13,297 of record VYXF01002838.1, on the reverse strand, counting down.
GTGATGTCACAGGACTGCACGGTGCTTCAGTTTGTGAGGGGAAATGCTGAGGTACCTCAGAGGGGACAGCAAGGACCTCAGAGGGGAGGAATGGAATTCCCGGGCATCACCTCTAGGGCATGGAATGAACATTTTGGGGTAAGGTTGAGGAGTTTTATTTCCACTGGACAGTGGGCATAAAGGCTGCAGTAATCTGTGGAGGACATAGAGAGGATATTTTTGGCGGGAAGGTCTGAGGTGATCTCTAGGGGAGAAAGGTGGCTTTGGGAAAAGGCGGGAAAAGTCTGAGGTAATCTGGGGAGGACAGGCAGAGAAAATTTTGTGATGAAAACCTGAGGTAATTTTTAAGGGCCAGAAAGAATATTTTTGAGGTAGAATCTCAGGTAATCTGCAGGGGAGTTAATGCATATTTTGGAAGCTAAATCTGAGGGAATTTGTATGGGCCGAATAGGGAGAGAACATTTGTGAGGAAAAATCTGAGGGGAATCAGAAGAGGAAAAAAGGCATTTTGGAGAGAAAATCTGAGGTAATCATTAGGTGGCATTTTGGGGCTTAAATGAGAGGTGGTAAATGTGTAGGTGCAGGTAGGGACGCTATGAAGGGAAAATCTGAGGTCATCTCAATGGAATAAAACATTTTGGGAGGAAAATCTGAAGGAATCTGTAAAGACCAGAATGAACACGGAGGGAGAGGTGGGTGCCCCTCGTGATGCTGAGGGGCCGTGAGTGTCCCTGAGGGGCGGTCGATGCCATTTGTGTCGCTGCTGGGCACGGCCGGGGCGCGTTTCGTGCACAGGTGCGGCGCTCCCACGGCCCTCAGGGCCCTCACGGGTGAAGGCGGGAACGCGAAGCCGCTGGGTCCGCAGGGGGGCGCCCTCACACGCCCCGCTCCCCTCACGGGTGAAGGCGGGAACGCGAAGCCGCTGCGCCCGCCCGATGTGGCGGCCCGGCCTCGCCGCTCCCCTCACGGGTGAAGGCGGGAGCTCGAAGCCGCCGTGCCCGCCGCTGTCGGCGAGGCACCGGGCAGAGTTCCGTGCGCGGTCCGGGAGGCGCCCTAGAGCTGCCCCTGGGGTGAGACACGGAGGAGGAATGGGCGGCGGACGTCACAGGAGTGCGCGGTGTTCCCGGTTGTGAGGGGAGACGATGATGTAAGTCAGAGGGAACCCCAAGAACTTGGTGGGGGAGGAATGCGGGAATTCCCTCGCGTCACCTGTGGGGCAAGGAATGAACTGAGAAGTGTGGGAAGAAAAGCTGCGGTAATGTGTGGCAGTCATGTAGCGGACATTTTTGGTGTGCAAACCTGAGGTGATCTCTGTGGGAGCGAATTGTTTTTGGTGAAAAGTGTGAGGTAATTTGTGGAGGATGGGCTGAGAAAATTTTGTGATAACACTTGAGGTAATTTCAAAGGGCCATTAGGAACATTTTTGGGTGAAATCTGAGGTAATCTGCAAGGAACCGATTGAATATTTTGGAAGGAAAATCTGAGGTAGTCTGTAAGACCCAGAATGAAGAGTGAGGGAGCGGTGGGTGGCCCTCGTGATGCTGAGGGGACGTGAGGGTCACTGAGGGATTACGAGTGTCATTGAGGGGACATGTGTGCCTGAGCGGGTGGCAGGTGCCCCCTGTGTCACCGAGGGAATGTGAGTGTCGCTGGGGGAATGGCTGATTCCCCGTGTGCTGCTGAGGGGCCATGAGTGTCCCTGAGGGGCGGTCGATGCCATTTGTGTCGCTGCTGGGCACGGCCGGGGCGCGTTTCGTGCACAGGTGCGGCGCTCCCACGGCCCTCAGGGCCCTCACGGGTGAAGGCGGGAACGCGAAGCCGCTGGGTCCGCAGGGGGGCGCCCTCACACGCCCCGCTCCCCTCACGGGTGAAGGCGGGAACGCGAAGCCGCTGCGCCCGCCCGATGTGGCGGCCCGGCCCCGCCGCTCCCCTCACGGGTGAAGGCGGGAGCTCGAAGCCGCCGTGCCCGCCGCTGTCGGCGAGGCACCGGGCAGAGTTCCGTGCGCGGTCCGGGAGGCGCCCTAGAGCAGCCCCTGGGGTGAGACACGGAGGAGGAATGGGCGGTGGTCCCGTTTGTGATTTCCGTTTGTGAGGGCGGAAGATGAGGTAAATCAGAGGGAACCCCAAGAACTTGGTGGGGGAGGAATGCGGGAATTCCCTCGCGTCACCTGTGGGGCAAGGAATGAACTGAGCAGTGTGGGAAGAAAAGCTGCGGTAATGTGTGGCAGTCATGTAGCGGACATTTTTGGTGTGCAAACCTGAGGTGATCTCTGTGGGAGCGAATTGTTTTTGGTGAAAAGTGTGAGGTAATTTGTGGAGGATGGACAGAGAATATTTTATAATAAGACCTGAGGTAATTTTAAAGGGTCAGAAGGAACATGTTTGAGGTAAAATCTGAGGTAATCTGCAAGGCCCAGAATGAAGAGTGAGGGAGCGGTGGTTGGCCCTCGTGATGCTGAGGGGACGTGAGGGTCACTGAGGGGAGGTAGATGTGAAGCCCGAAACTGGGCTAGAAAATCAAACTCTACCGTCCCATGGTTGGAGAGGGCGTGTTGGTTTATTCAGAGCTGGCAGTGGGGTGGATCTCTGCGCCGAACCTCCCCCCATGGTCCGGAGCCTTGAGTTCCATTTTACGAGTCCCCCCCGCGCTGTCAGTTACCGTGTATCGGTGCCGTGCTCCTCATGGCTGGTGAAGCTGTGCAGTGGATTTCTGACTGCTTGTGTCCATTGCTTCTGTGCTGGTCTTCGTGCTTCTCATGGTCTTTTGATGGCGGCTTCTGTTGTCTTCCTCGCGTTTGAACTTTTAACCTCTGCCTTCAGCACCTGCTTCTTGGTTGTTTTCAGTCTAACTTGTTTCTAGCTGATTGTGCAGTTTGCAAGTTCCATTAAAACTCGCTGTGTTGCTCTTGATGGTGCTGTATTTGTTTTGGTTTAGGACAAATTTGGGAGAAAACTTTTAAATTTTTTTTTTTTTTTTTTTTTTTTAAAAAACCAAATTTANTTAAGTGGCCCCTCCTTTAACTGGTTTGGGAAAAGATTTCTTTGGAGAGAAGTGGAAAAAACTGCTTATTTAATAGGTTAAGCACTCTCTAGTATAAACAATGAATAATATGAAATAATGAAACCTTTTGCTGTTCCAAAGAGATGATGAATTTACAGAGTGTATTGTTTTGTGTGTTGTTGCTTGAGCTATTTACCCTGCTATTTGTCCCTCCAGCTCTGGAAAATGCTGTGGCTCAGGCTGGGCCCTGGTGGGGTACAGGTGTGACCTCTTGGTGATTTTTTGGTTTTTCAGTTTACAGCAAGTTTGAATAGGTTTAAGAAAAAAGAAAAATACAGTGTGGAGAATGTTTTTGTTTTGGTTAGTTAACTAATTACAAGTAAAGGAGAGCTCTCTCTCTTGCTGTTACTGTAGACAACACTGTGTGAGAAGCATGCGGGAGGGCAAGTGCAGCTTTGGATAATCAACTCTGTGCTCTTTTTCCTTTTTAGTTTTGGAACAGTCTTAGAGTTGTAGAACTTAATAGGTAGTGTAAATAGAATAGATGATTGGGGATATGAGCATTATAAAGTCACCTTAGGATGTTCTACTCCATATCTCTATATTGTGAGTTTAAAATATACATTGGTTTTAATAATAATTTTATGTGTACATCTATTTATATATATATGGTATATAGTTATATATAGACAATGGTAGTAATATTTAGCAAACAGTGATATTTATATTATAAATA
>VYXF01002833.1:5267-16152 GCA_013397295.1 Polioptila caerulea | reverse complement strand
CCCCGGGACACCGCCACGCCCCGGAGCGCTGCGGGCGGAGCCGGGGTTGGGCAGGAAGGGACCCCGCTCCCGGCCGCCCGCCGGCACTCACCACGCTGAGCTGTGCCCNTCCTGTCACTCCAGGCCCTTGTCAAGAGTCTCTCTCCATCTTTCCTGAGGGTTCCCTGCTGGCACTGCAAGGCCACAATGGGGTCACCCCAAAGCCTTCCCTTCTCCAGGCTGAACAATCCCAGTTCTCTCAGCTTTAAGGATTTCTGAATGGCAATGTTTATCCAAGAAGCAGCAAAACTGAGCTGTGCAATAAGATTCAATGGTTCAGCCAGGCTCTGTAGATTCTGGCTTACACTAATGAGTTAAAATTAGTGACTAATAACCACATGTGTCTTTTTGTCCATGCTAAATGTGCAACACTTCAAATCTCTTTAATTAATGTCTTCACATGTCTTCACAATATATCTTCAACGATTCCTAGACAGTTTCTCCTTAGAAAATCAAGAAAGGTGTTTGCTTGGTGGTCCTAAAAATAAAATTATTTTTAAAATGTCCTCCCTTATCCCCTAGACTCACACGGAGATACTGAGCCCCCAGTGTCCCCAAGCAGATGTTTTCTTTCAACCCTGTGGTTTGCTGAGTGTGCAGCTGGCTCATCTGGCTGTGACAACATATCATAAGTCAGTCATGATTTACTTATTAAACCTGGGAATTAGCACCGCTAGGTGAAAGAATACTAGCAGACCAACCTAATGGTAAGAAGGTTGGGTCACAGTCCAGGTATGCACATTTAGCTGCCGGGATGGAGTTATTTATTCCTGGCATTTTTAGAACAAGAACATGCCTGGCTCTGTAATCCTCATGGTTTTCTCTTTCAGGATGACAGCTGCTGCACCAGAAACTCCCCAGGAATTGGAGAGATTTTAGCACCACTGGCTATGGAGGAGGACACCAGGACTGAGAGGCTGAGGTTTAGGAAAAGGGAGATAATTGAGACAGGCACAGGGATCCTGGAGTTTGGTGGGAAACAATCTGGCAGGAGAGGCTCCAACTTGAATATTAATATTTAAGGAAGGGTGGAGACCTCAGTGTCCCTGTGCTCTGCTCTCATCGAGCTCTGACCTGACTGGGTTCCAATTGACCTGCCCAGGCTGTCTCCACTGCTTTTGCGTGGGGGTCAGCTTGTGGGGACTTGGCAGCAATAGCCAAAGGTCCCATGGGAATGTCCAGCATCCCCAGTGTCTCATAAACTTTCCTCTTCCCTACATCCCCACACAAAATGTGACCCAAAGACCTGCTCTGCCTTTTCCTGGGAAAGGACTAGCATGCTATAAACATGCTATAAACCTGCAGGGCGTTTGTTCCAGCTGGCAGCTTTTACTCAGTCTCCCTGAGTGAGCCTGCCCAGCCCAAACGTGCCCTTTGTCCAGGTGTGAGCCCCAGCTGCTTTGGTCTGGAAGCCTGTAAAACTCAATGTTCTCACTCACACCTCTCTAGATTGACCAAAGAGGGTTAAATAACTCTGAATTAACCCTTTCTCCCCTCAGGGAAGCGTAGGCACCAGACTAGAGGTGACAAACCAATGCGTATCCATTGGCCACCTTGACTAGGAAAGCAAAATACTTAGGCCAGAAATGTGCAGAGATGTCTACATGCTTTGGAAACATGTTTTATTCCCAGGATCTTCTTGATCCTTTACGTTGGCAAAGGTCAGCAGCTGAGGTAGTGGTTTTGTCAGGCAGAACATATTCCACACGTTCTTTGCCCCACTCCTTTGGAAATGCTGGTCATGTGTGAGTGAGACAGCACCAAACACTCCCCCCATTCCCCTGTGACTCCCAGAAAAAGAGGAATAGAGCACAGAGGCAGCCTGGGCTCAATTCTTGCACAAAACCCTCGTCTGCTATCCCTGTGCAATGGGATTGACAAAGCACTGGCTGGACTCTGCTGCAGAGGAAGCCAACCCATGTGGATACCAAGGCTGCTCTCTGCACACTCTATTCTTCTGCATTAGACCTGGGAATGAGCCAGATTTTGTGCTGATATAATTTGCCTTTGATCAGTGCTTCGTTTCTCTTGGCAAACACACCCTTTCACTCGCCTCACAATCTCTGCATTTTCTTTTATCAGTGTCCAAATCAAAAGACAGAATTTTTAAAAGACATACAAGTACACAGTTGGCTGTGAAATTACTGGTGATGTTACTGAGCTGTAATTTTATTAAAGATTAACTTAAAACCACTGACTCCAGTGATGATGCTGCTTGAAAGTGAAAATTCCCTGGGTTCCCATCTGGGCTCTTTCTGCTAACGTGAGTAAAGAAGTTGCAACTTTCTTATAGACAGAATATGCCCACTGGCTTTTGTATTTTAAATGAAAGCCCTGAAGAAGAATTCCTGCATTCAGTTGATAAACTGGGGCAGTTGACAAATCCAGGGCACTGGATTTTTGTTATTTACCTTGTTTACCCTGAACTGTAACAAATACTAACCAAAAATGGTAAAGAAAATTTCTGTTAAAATTAAGGATATTAAATTTTGAGGCACTTTAATTTCCCTTACCAGAAGGAAGTTTCACTTTTAAGTGAAACTAAAAGTAACTTCACTTTTAAGTGTTTTAAGTGGGCTGCATGTCTTGTTCCTTATGAAATTCTGTGTGTCAGGTGTCTTCATCACCAGGGGCTTTATTTGGCCCTAAATTGATTCTTTGAAGGGGTACATGGACCAGAGGTGCAGAACCACTTTTATTACTGGTAGCTAGCATCAAGCCACTCTGGCTTCTCTATACACATAAATCTAGTTTAGACCTAAAGCTGTACTTTTCAGAAATTAATTATGATGAAGAAAAAAGGTACCAAGCAAATAAACTTAAAACCATGTGAAGGTTGATTTAGCCACATAATGAATGTCAGCTTCCCAGGACAGGCACTGGAGTGGGTACCAGCACTGCCAGCACCTGCCACCACTTGCTTCCAGTGGCACATGCAAAGTCCTGCCTTTCTAAAACATCTCCTGCTTAAAACACCTCCTAATAGTCACAAGATCACATTTAGCAGTTTCAGCTGTAAATAGAGAAGCATTTGTTGGGGTTTCTTTCTTCACTACCTTTGATTTTTTTTAATCTCAGATTGTCATCTTCCCTTCTACTATCAGATAATAACTGGATACAGAATAACAAGACTAGAACGGCCTGTCCATTTCAAGGCTTTCAGACTCGCAATGCTTCCTTCTGGCTCAAATTTCATCCAGAGACATGAAATCCGTTTGGCAAATAACCCATGATGCAAGATAAGGTGAGGCAGGAGCCTGCTACGGGTGCCTTTGACTTCCCGGTGTGAGTGTTCCTGCACTGAGAGCCGCATGAATTGTGGCATTGTCCTCAGACTCTTGTGGGAATTGGCACCTCCTGCCTCTGCCATGCCTTCCTGTCAGCCTGAGTGACAGTCCTCAGCAGGCAAGAGGGGTATAAGGGGAGCACAGCTCTGTGCCTTGGGCTACAGGAGGATTGCTGAGCTTCTGGCTGCCTTCTCCCTGCTCAGAGTATTTCCCAAGAGAAAAACTTCTTCCTGCCATGGCAAGTGGGTAAGAGACAATCACACTAATTCTCCTCTAACAGGAAGGGTAGGGGGGATGGGATATATTTGTCTGTAGAAGTGTGAATATTACATGACACGCAGCACAGCAAGAACCCTCTTCCTCTTTCTGTTCTGTTCTACTGACTCACTGCAGTGTGAAACATTGGTAAGGCTACTGAACCATTAGCTTAAAATAAAGGTGATGCTAACATCAGATTATGCTTAAACATAGCTGGTAACCTAGAATCAGTTCTTCAAACATCATCTGCCTGCCCAGGACCTTGACAGATTGTTCTACTCTCATGTTTGCCCCTTGACATTGCCTTTCCACCTACAAAACCTGCCTTATTTATCCTTTGGTATTTCAAGTACCAGCTTTAAATTAAAAAAACAAAAAAACAAACCCAAAACCCTCACTGGACTCAAATAGAAGACATAGACACTGGTGTAAGATGAAAATCTAGAGAATTGTTTCTATCTTCTGTTAGCTATAAAAGCTGTTGCATGTATTTCACAACATCTGAACCCAGTTTTTTAAATGATTGGAAACTTCTGGTAAATGGCTGCTCATCAGGTATTCCAAATTCTTTACTTCTCTATGTAAAGATTAAGGGCTGTATAAAATTGCATGTTGTTGAAAGGATCTCTGAAACTAAATTTACTTTCAGAGAAGATGTTCAATCAGACCTTATTTGCAGGGCTTCATGTGACCCATTTGCAATACCTGTTTTTCTTGCTCTGATACTGTTGACTTGCTCACATTATTTGCCACTGACCTTTAATTCTCCTCATGTCTTGAGTAATTTCTGATTTATAGCAATAAAATCTTCTTGGAGCATTGTTTTGGGTAGAATGAAGAATAAAGTGAAGATCTTAGATTCTTTGGCTCTAAACACACTGCTGGTTCATCAGTTGCTGTTGCAAAGAGCCTCCCCCAGGTTTTCTCAGCTCTTAAAAGTGAATGTTGTTACTGGGGTGGTGCTTTGCTCACGTAAGCACATCCAAGCAAGGCTCCAACTGGACAAAATCCAATTGGCCAGACTTCTTGCACAGAAATAATTAATTCTATGTGAAACATAAATCTAACAACTCAGAGCTTTCACCATAGGGAAGGGATTGAGAATTGATGATAAAAATCTCTTTTGAGTCACCCATGCCATTGTGTTGAAAACCAGGGAGAAAATATGCAATCCTACTTTCCAGGACAACCTCACCTACATGCTGGTGTGTCACGGATTTGCATGAAGGTTTAGGGCATTTTCTCATTGAAGTTGTCTCACCTTGTATTTGTAAGCTAAGTTTATGGCCCTTTTAAAAGAAATACCATCCAGAAAGAGTTTTTACAAGATGACTATGTAAGTTGCTAGGCAAGTTTTTTGCTTTGGCAAGGGTATATTTTTTTTAGTCTTCAGTTACAGCATAAACAGGTGCTCTCTCTGTTTGGAAACTAAAGGGACAACAAAAAGGGAAGGAAAAGTCCATGATATTGTGGTAGGACCTAGCAGAGATAAAGGAGAGTAAAGGCTTTTACTTTGTAAAATTTAGTTATTTCAGTTTTGGGACAAGTTTCCTGAATGCAGGAATAAATTTAGTAGAAGTATATTTATTGAACAAAAATGAGGATTGATATCTGTAGGTATACTCTTGCTGTAACCCTCTGCTGAGTAAACACTTTGAGCTCATGTGATATTTAATAGTATTTCTAAAGGAGGAAAGGTTAAACAGAGCCCTACAGTGCTTTATAAACACGGGACAAATCTGCCAAGAGCAGACTGAGAGCAAATGGGTATTAAAGAGATGACAAATCTCTCCTAGATAGGTGACTGTTACCAAAATACACACATACTAAAAGACATGTATATAAAATACTGTATCTGTGGAACAAAATATAATAAAACCCAAATGACACCCTCCCTAATATTCCACATACCTTGGATAGTCAGCAGGCAGCAGACTCCTCTTCACCAGCAGTGGTTCCTTCCAAAGTAAAAACTCTATTAAACTTAATATGACGGTTCTTAAACAGACAGGATAAGCTGATGCAGAGAGGCAGACAGCAGGAGGGTCCAGAATGCAGTCACAAAAGTGATTCAATAAAATTAAGGCAGTCCAAAGTAAAGGCTTGAAGTTTGAAAAACATCTCCAGTACTGTTCTGTGAACTCACCAGCCCCTGGGCCTTCAGCTGAGCTGCTGAAGTGAGCAGTTTTCTGTTTGGTGTTGGTTTGTAAGCTCTTTTGAGAAGGGCTTGCTCTTTGGAAGACTCCAGAAAGAATAAGGAAGTATGGCTGGAAATTATTAAAACTGCTGCAGTTGGTGGCTTCTGAGGCAGCTCCCTGGGACATAGAGCAGGGCCTCGTTTGGGCTGCCCAGCCAGGGTTGACAATGCTCTGCCACACGCCCCACGTACCCCGAGCAGAGCCTGGGGTTTGGGCAGGGGCTGAATGAAGCTCCTCTGTGACAGCCTCCTCCTCTCCACTGTGAGATCCATGCACGTACCTGTTCCAAGCACAAATCTTCCTTCACATTCCTGTTTAACCCTGGCGACGAACATATCCTTTGGCTCCTATACACTAGAATTTTTAATAGTTTTCCTTTTTTTCAGGTATTGACACCTGTTCAAGCCCAGTTAAAAATTCAAGTGATCTTTTAGATTTCCCATCCACAGCTATCCTAAAGTGCCAGAGAACCCGAGGGAAAATGGACTGTCAGTGCCTACAGTGTCGCTCAGGAACACAGCGGCTCAGATCCAGACTTCCAGGCGGGCTGAGGTGTGGCAGCTGCCATAGTTACAGCTATCTGCCCTGTCCTTGTGCCTTTGCCACAATCTTTGTTTGCTCTTTTTGCTAGAGAGCATGGAATTTTCCACTGGCAGGAGGATACAGCAAGTTATCTCCACCCTGGCCAGAGCAGAAGGAGAAGACGTAACACTTATCAGAGGTTCAGAGCTGGGTTTGAAAGTGCCTTGGTTCAGTCTGGGAGAACCAGTTGTTAAAATAATGGCAAACTGCCCCAAGAGCCCTTTGAAAGAAATGCCAATTGCTGACAGGTTTCTGTACTTCTTTTCTGAAAAACATCTCTTTTGGAGGAGAATTCAGAATTATCAAGCGGTTCTTCTCTGGGCTTTGATGTGTGTGCTGGTTTGTAACTGATTGATTCCACTGTTAGTCATATAAAGATTAATCCACTTCTCTTTTTCTCCACTCTGTTGTCCTGATCCCTTCTTAGCGTGGACATAATATATTTGAAACTGGAGCTTCCTCTGGGCACTTCATCACAGTAACAACTTGTCATGTTTGATGCCAAATGCCAGGCACCCACAAGTCATTCCCTTACCCTCCCCCCTGCAGCTGCGCAGAGGAGAGAAAAAAATTAATGAAGGGTTTGTGAGTTGAGACAAGGACCGTGAGAAAACATTCCAAGGGCAAAACAGGCTCAACTTAGAAGTACAAAGTGAATGTCTTACTAGCAGAATCAGAGGAGGATAATGAGAAGTAAAATAAGTCATTAAAACAGTTTTCCCCCCAGCCCCTTCCTCCTTCCCACCAACGGTGCAGGGAGACAGGGTATGGGGGTTTGGTCAGTTTGATTTTCTTCCACTGCTCAGGGAAAGAAGTCCTTCCCCTGCTATGCCTTGAGGTCTCTCCTACAGGAAGCAGTTCTCTCTGAACTTCTCTGGTGTGGCCAGAATGTCATCAGCAGCTGTCCTCCCAAAACTGCTGCAGTGTGGGTCACTCTTCCATGGGGTGCAGTCCTCCAAGGACAGGCTGCTCCAGCTTGGAAGCAGGGCCTCTCTCTCTCCTCACCTGGGTCTCCCACAGGTTCACAGCCTCCTCCAGCCATCCACCTGCTCCAGCATGGGCACCTTCCCCATGCGGGGAAGGGCTGTGGGTGGATCCCTGCATCCCTCGTGGATCCCCATGGGCTGTGGGGGCATCCCTTGTGGATCCCCATGGGCTGCAGGGGCACAGTTGCTTCACCATGGCTTTCACCACAGCCTGCAGAGGAATCCTGGCTCTGGCACCTGGAGTGCTTCCTCCCCTCCTTCCCCACTGACCTTGGTGTCTCCATGTTGTTTTCCTCACATGTTCTCATCTCCTTCTCTTCTCTGGCTAGGAAAAGAACTGTGTGACTTTGTGTTGATTTTCCTCTTAAATACATTATCACAGAGGTGTTAGCACCCTCTCTAACTGGCCCAGGCTTGGCCAGCAGCATATCCATCCTCAGAGCCATCAGGGATTGGCTCTGATGGACAGTGGAAGCTTCCAGCAGCTTCTCAAAGGAGCCACCTCTGTGCCTCCTCCCGCTACCAAAAACCAGGCCATGCAAAACCAACACACAACCCTTCCTAAATCTTGTTGATAGATGAATAGAGAGACTTCTGAAAATTGTACACTATTAAGCAGGACAAGACTCCATTAAAAATAAAGGAAGGAGAAGCTTGGGTCGGTCTGTGCATCAGAGATCAGTGCATGAGGGTTTTTTATTGCATGCAGACGTGGTGTTTAGAGCCTTACTCACCCTTCGTCACCACTACCTTTATGCTGGGATAATCACATGGCAAAGGAGAACATTCTGTGTGGAATCTTGCTTGAAGGAAACAGGGAAGAGTTTTTAAGATTGCTGCTAGAAAAGCATCATAGAGAGAATTTTTTGCTTCCTGTTCTGTTGGCAGTGTTGCTGCATGCTGGTAACAATCTCCTGCTTGCCTCTGGTTTGTGCACAGAATCCTAGGGAATGAAACACCACCGTCTTCCTTTTTGTTTCATTTCATGGAAAACCATAGGAAGACTTATCGACAAGAACTTCATTGTCTGACAATCTAAGGAAGGCTCAGGTTTCCTTACAGGTTACCTGCATTCTTTTAAAAGGAATGTGGACCATAAGCATTGTGGTTTTTACAGTGGCACTGACAGGAAGGTGTGGGGAGAAAGAGAAACTTGATGACAAGCTGATATCCAGAACATGGAGTGGTAATAGAAGACGCTAGAAGTGACTTGCAGAAATAACAGCATGTGCCTTTTTTTAACATATGTATTCCTCTGTATTTCTTGACAGAAAGGCCTTAAATCGTGAACTTTCTAAGCTTTTCAATGAGATGTGGGATGCAGATGTTCACCGCCTCAGGCCTGGGAAAGACTACACAATTGATGTGCAGGTAAGCAATTGCCAAGTCAGGATGAAGAGCAGTGTGGTGCTGCAGGAAAAGGTGCCTGCAAAAGTGCCTTTTGCTTAAAAAGTTGCCCGTGCCTTGTCATGCCCAGTGAGGAAAGCATCCCTTAGGAGAGAGAACAGTACAGAGAACACAAACAGTTCACACTTACCTGGACTTTGGTTACAAGTGGAGTCTCAAGTCCTGTAATATTTCATCTCTTTATCTGTGAGCTGGAGGAGGAACTAGCATGCAACCCTTACAGTTTTGCAGATGACAGCAAACTGTGGAGTTGGTATGCTCAGGTGCAGGGCTTCTCTTCCACGAGACATAGGCAGGCTGCAGGAATATGGGAAGGAAGGAACATCATGAAATTCAACAATGCAAAGGAACAGGATGCCCAGAGAAGCTGTGAAATCTCCATCTCTGGAGGTTTTCAAGACCCAGCAAGATGACAACATGAGAAATAGTTTGAGTTCAGAGTTAACCATACTTTGAGCAGCACTAGAGATGTTCTGCTCCATCCTGTGTGTTTCAGCATGTGAATGACAGTTTGTGTATGTGGTCTGGGTGACTTGGGAAGGGAGAAAGAAGATAGGTCCCAAGTCACTCTTAGGGGAATAAGGGAGGAATTTGAGAAATTCCTGGGTTTCTCTGGGAGAGCAGGTAGTAACAGAGAGGGGTGGGTGAAGAAGATTTCAGGACTGTTGCTTTCAGTCCCAGGGAAATGTGAGATTTCAGTCCCAGGGAGGAGTGAGATTTCATAAGCAGCCATTTCACACCTTGCTAGCTCAGTGCAGTGCAAACATTACCAAGTGTTTTGGCCACAAATTGCAACAGGCCAGAATGTTCACAATTTTGTACTCACACAAGAACTCACTTTATTCTGATGATACTCAAACAATTTATTCCAATGTTGCTTCATATAATAACAGATAATTTCCTGTTGTTAATAAACTCAAAATGGTGGTACTTACCTCAAGCCAAAATGTGTGTGGGGAAAATTTCTCCCATATGGTTTCTCCATTTGTCAGAACAAGGCTCTAGGTACCCCTTGCCTGTGCTAACAAGCTGCTACCCATATCTTCCTTCCTTGAGAATGCCCTTTATGAAACAGAAATTTGAAAATTATCGGGAAAGCCTCCTTACAACTGCAGAGACAGAAGGTACCCAAATCTCTGTTTTATTTATTTGTGGTGGGAGGGAGCCCTTGCTCTACTTTACTTCTGTTTACCATTTGTGATGTATATAGTATAATAGCACAGCTGGTTACTGAGCAGAACTGAACTATCACATGGGCCATTACAATAATCTCTGAGTCAACAGAGAAATTTCAGGCTTACAGTTGTCAGAGATTGTCTTTTTTCTTTATCTTCTCTTGTTTCATAGGAAGAAAATTCCTAGCAAAGAATCCTGATGGCATTATGGGGTTTGGTTTGATTATTACAAAGGCAGGCACTGTCTCCTCTGAGGATGGACATCTTACTCCTTACATTGTTTTCCTGTGGTGTTTTTCCTAGGGAAAAGCAGGTCCAGCACAGCAAGGTGACAGTGCTGTCCAGGACAATGCAGCCAGGCGTCTGTTTCACAATGTAAATGAAGAACGCCTGAAGAGCATAAAAACTTTTGCAAGTGAGACCTGTTCTTTTGTTAATGGTGGATGTGATATAAAAAATCTGTGCTGTTTTTGACGTGTTTGCCTAAAATATAACATTGTTATAATTTGGAGGTGGTGAGGATCATCAGGCTGCAGGTCATTTGAAGGGAGTTTTCATAGCAGTTGCTTGGAAATTACCTGTACCTGAGCCTCAGGAGGAACATCCTTTGGTGCCTTAGGCAAAAATCTGCATTCTCTGTCTCTTCCACTACAAAGTAAAAGGGATGAAAAACTTACCACAAGCTTGAGAGGTGGCCCAAGGGAATCTCACAGGGTTCAACAAGACCAGGTGCTGGTGCTGCACCTGGGTCAGGAAAACCCCTGGGAACAATCCAGGCTGGGGATGAGCAGAGGGAGCAGCCCTGGCAGGATTTGGGGATGCTGTGGGCAGAGCTGGCCCTGCCCCAACCCAGACCCCCCTGTGCTGGGCTGCACCCAGAGCCCCAGGGCAGCAGGGCAGGGGGGATTCTGCCCCTCTGCCCCGCTCTGCTGAGACCCCCCTGCAGGGCTGCA
>VYXF01002832.1:0-10705 GCA_013397295.1 Polioptila caerulea | reverse complement strand
ACTTGTATTTTTTCTTTTAAAGCTGGCAATCTCTCCCATGGACTAAAATCCAAACCACAGGTGTCTTGGGCTTGGTGCCAGGGCTTCTGAGCCCTCTGGGCCTTCTGCACAGGTCCCTGAGCCCCCAGAGCAGTCAAGGACAAGCTCTGGGTTCCCACAGTTAGTCACGCACATCGAGCATGTTCCAAGGTGATCCTCAAGGCCATTACCTCTGCAAACTGATTGGAGCATTTAGTCTCTGCTAGTTGCAGCTTCTCATGTGGAGGGGTTCCAGAAAGTGGCTTGTCATCCCCTATTTCATGCTGTAATGTTACAGGATTTGTCAGTAAATGAAGTCTATCTTTTTTTTCCGCTTAATTCATCATCTGCTGGGGCATCAACAGTCCAAGGAGTTCAGTGTTCCTTCTACTCTTGATTGGTTAGCCACTGACTAGCAAAGGTGAACTAATCCTGGCCTGGAGCCTGAATTAGTATGTGCCTATTGGGTAAGAGCCAGGACACATTTTTGCCACATAGCATTGGTTGCACTTCTCTCAGTGGGTTTTGAATCCTTGAACATAAAATTCAAGACCAGCAGTCTGGGGCATAACCACAGTGCCCCCTCTTTGCTTAATGCTTCAGTGGCACTGAGACCACCTCCAAATGCAGCCAGGACTTCTTCAAGGATATAATTATTTTCCACGCCTTTGTAATTTTGGCTTCAGAATCCTAATGGTTTTCTCCTATCTCAAGGGGCTCATTGCCACAAACTCCCCATAATGCTGTTTTTTTTCCTGCACTGGTATATAACAAATGTTTTAGATTACTACTTTAAGTAGTAATAAGTAATAAGTTCTAATCATAGAACCACAGAAACATAAAATATCCAGAGTTTGAAGGGATCCACAAAGATCATCCAAGTCAAACTACTTGCCCTGCACAGGACACCCCAAAAATTGCACCATGTGTCTGAGAGCATTGTCTAAACTCTCCTTGAGCTCTGGCAGCCTTGGGGCCATGACCATTCCCTGGAGAGTCTGTTCCAGTGCCTGACCACCTCTGGGGTAAAAAATTTTTCCTATTATCCAATCTAAACCTCTCCTAACACAGATTCATGTTGTTCCTTTGGGTCCTGTCACTGGTCACCAGAAAGAAGAGATTGGTGCCCACCCCTCTGCTTCCCCTTGTGAGGAAGCTGCAGACCACGATGAGGTGTCCCCTCAGTCTCCTCTTTTCCATGCTGAACAAACCAAGTGACCTCAGCCACTCCTCATAGGGCTTCCCCTCTAGGCCCTTCACCATCTTCATTGCCCTCCTTTGGACATTCTCTAATAGCTTTAGATCTTTCATATATTGTGGCACCCAAAACTGCCCCCAGGCCTCAAGGTGAGGCTGCCTCAGCCCAGAGAACAGGACAATCCCCTCCCTTGCCCAGCTGGCGATGCTGGGCCTTATGCCCCCCAGGACACTGTTGGCCCACCTGGCTGCCAGGTCACTGCTGACTCATATTGAACTTTGTGTTGACCAGGACCTCCAGGTCCCTGTCCATGGTGCTGCTTTTCAGTGTCTCATTCCCCAGTCTGTCCATACATCCAGGATTGTCTCATCCCAGGTGCAGAATCTGGCACTTGTCTCTGTTGAACTTCATATGATTGGTGATTCCCAGCATTTCCATTTGTCAAGGTCTCTCTGCAGGGCCTCCCTGCCTTCAAGGGAGTCAACAGCTCCTCCCAGTTTCGTATCATCTTCAAACTTGCTTAGTATCCCTTCAAGTCCTGCATCCAAGTAATTTATGAAGATGTTGAAAAGCATAGAGTTTTAAATGGAGCCCTGTGGAACCTCACTAGTGACAGGTCACCAGTCTGATGTCACCCCACTCACTATAATCCTTGGCGCCCAACCTGTGAGCCAGTTGCATGATGTGTTTACCCAGCTGTGTGGTGCAGGGTCCAGGTTCCAGGCAACTAGAACATAGGCTTGAAGCATGCACCATCCCATCTCTTCCCATTCATCTTCCCATACCAGTAACATTTTTTTGGGTCCCTTTGGACCCTTCTTTTCCCAACTATTCAGTGTTCACACTCATCCTCCAACACATAATGAGCCCATCACTCACACCGCAGCTACACCACAGCTACACTACAAATTCCCAATAGCAGAAGCAAGGCTCTTTCTGCAGATTCAAAATCATTCCAGTTATTCCAGATCCAACCCATGACACTTCCTGATGTTGCCCACATTCTCTGCTAATTACTGTTGTTGGCAAAACAGTTTAAAATTGGAGAATTTTGCTTGCGTTAATTTATTGCCAACCACTACAAACCTCCCACCACTGATTTGGGCATTAAGGAAAAAAGATGACAATTGTACAAACGCATAAACGCCTATCTTCTCCCCTACCCAGTCTCATCTTCCTTTATTTTCACAAGTTACAATCAGTCTGTCAAAACTCCTCTAGTAAAGAAATGGATGGTGTAGAAGGCTGAGGTGATATGTGTAATGGTTTCTGCCTTGTGTGCCTGCTCCAGCATGGGTTGCTCACAGGCTTGCATTTCCTTCAGAGATGTATATACCATCTGTGACCAACAGTGATCGAATCAGGCCAAATTAATAAAATTTGCGAGAGCCAAATTTAATAAGAAAAATCGAACAGGGTTTATTTCACAACTCGAATCACAATTTATTGCCAGCCACAATCAAACAGGAGACAACGTTCAAACGCTGGGTGAACCTGGATCTCTGCCCCTAGCACAGAGGTCCAGTGAGGTTCACACCAGTCTGGTCTCGGGGTTCAGGTTTTATACAGTTTTTTCAGCCTGGGGCTAGAGTTCCTTTGCCTCTTTCTCTCCCTTAGAATATTCAGATGTCGTTCATTGCCGTCTGGTGTTAGGACAATGCTGACTCCGGTGTGTAGTTTGAATATCTGTGTAGTCCTGATATCTTGTCTGGTACTCCCGAATCTACCTTTTCTCTGCACCTGGGCTGTCATTCTTCTCCTCCGGGAAATCGTTTGCATTTGAGTTCGAGTCCACGCCTGAGTAGATCAATCTTCCTCCGGGAAATCTTTTGCATTTGAGTTCATTGATGAATTTTCCCGAGCCCACACCTGAGTAGATATCAGTCTTTCCCTGGGAAATCCCTCCAGGTGCATCTGGGCTTTCCTGACCTGGCACAATAACTCTTTCACTCGAGCGGTTATCCATACTTAATGGGTATTTAAGGGCGGGGTGCTCCGGCTGTGAGTGAAGCTGGCTTCATACAAGGTTACAACATATTGAACGATTTTCTTTATTATTATATGAACGAATTTGATATATCCTACTCATATCACATCCATACATATTAATTGCCTCTCCAGTCACCACTGACTCTGTGTGAATTTCTTAAGTATGGTTAAGCAGAAGAGCTGTGTACTTCTTTTATTGGATAAAATTTTGCTGTGAAGTGTGATTTTTCCTTTCACACAGTTGCTTTCATTTGCCTCATGGCAGGCTGGAAGCAGCTTTCAGAACTCACTGTAAGCAAACCTGCTATAGAAGTAATAAGAAAGTATAAATATATTCTGATCCAGTCCCTGCTCATGTGACTCAGAAGAACCAAAAAAAATGTGAATCACTTTACAAGAAGCTTTCATGTCACTGCTGTAAACCTGATGATGAAGCTGAGGAACCTGGAGACATTTTCCTCCCTATGTTTTGTTTTTCTTTGGTACTTTTTGTTTTTGCTGTTGGTTTGTTTTTTTTATTTCTAAAGCATATATAACTATATGGTAGTGAGAAAATAAAACAACCACTTTACTCTCTTGAAGACACATGAAGTCCACATGCTGGGTGCTATACAGCTGTACAGGCATGTTTGTATTTTATTTATGTTTACTAATTCTTTAGAATGGATGGTATAAATTTCCAACAGGCATGTGTTTTAAAGAATCCATACATATGCTGCCTCAGGGAACTATACTTTAAAAATGTATCAAAACCAGGATGTGACTGGTACACTTTATATTCTTTTTTTCTTTTTAAATCATATTTTGTTTTCCTTTTCAAGACTGTCACACTTAAGTTCATCTGTGCTTTGTCTGCTTTCATTTGTACCATTCATGGGAAGTTGTGGATTATATAGGACAAAGTAGCTGAATTCCTAACTTCCAC
This sequence comes from Polioptila caerulea, assembly GCA_013397295.1. Taxonomy (NCBI): domain Eukaryota; kingdom Metazoa; phylum Chordata; class Aves; order Passeriformes; family Certhiidae; genus Polioptila; species Polioptila caerulea. The sequence continues at coordinate 6,575 of VYXF01002832.1, read as the reverse complement.
ATTCAAATCAGTGTATTGGGAAGCTTTGGGAAGCTTCCATGACTCCCTTCCCTTTTTTAAAATAAAGTATTCTAGTTTTCAGTTTGTATGCTGAAACATATCATCTAGTCTGTGGGTTTTTTAAAAATATCATTAAAATGTTGTAGCAGCCTTCTGTTGGGTTGAATAAGGGGGAGGGAAAAATGTATCCATTTACTTTTTCTTTCTGTCTTTAATAGGTTGTTCTCATATATTTGTCCCTCTCCAGATCAGATTTAAAACACCTAATCTCAAGTGACTACCTTTTACATGGTAGAATCCAGATCAGGTTAGATAAAGAAATGGTAATCCTCTTATCTCTTCTGAAGGCTGCCTGCTGGAGCAGGCCTGGAATCTTTAAATTTCATTGACCCACCTGGAATGACAACTTCTTTCTTTCTTTATAGATTCTTCATACTCAGAACCTCCTGATGTTCAGCAACAGTTGAACCATTACCAGTCTGCAGCTCTGGCCAGGAACAATAACATCAGCCGACTGCCACCTTCTGGGAGTGCTGCAGGATTGGAAAAAACAGAAGCTATCCTTAACTGTGAATTTTGTGAATTCTCCTCGAGTTACATACAGAGCATTCGACGTCATTACCGTGACAAGCACGGAGGGAAGAAACTCTTCAAGTGCAAAGACTGTTCCTTTTATACAGGCTTTAAGTAAGTATTGTGCAAAACAAATAAATTTAACCTCTAAAGGGATGTTTTTTAGCACTTCAAAAGACTTCTGAAATCTTTATGAGAACTTGTGGTACCTGAGAAACCCATGACCAGTGCTGACCAGGAAAAGAAACATAGGAAATGCCATACCAGATCACAGCAGCATCCCTGTAATTATTTTTCTTCATTCCTACAACAGCCTGTAACATCTGCTGAAAAGGAAAGCATGAGAAACTCTTGGAGTAAGCTGTACTCACTACAGTAAATAGCATAAGGAGTGGGGATTTTTCCCCCTCACAATTTGTAATTATATGCTGGTCCTCACCATCAAGTATGAGGAGTTTTCTCTACGAAAATAAGTCATATTTTACGAACAATTAGCATGAAGCATGAGGCAGTAAGATGTTCTAGGTAGATTATAGAATTTCTGTTTCCTCTATGAAGAAAGCTCTCATAATCCCTACCCCTCACCCCCCTGAAATTTATCTGACTGAAATATAAAGCATATTCCAATGTCTGATAGTATATTTCAACATTTCAGCAAATCAAATTAAACATTGAAAAATTTTAAGGTGGGTGTGGGGGTGTGTGTGTGTGCGCACGCGCACGCACGTTTAGCCATGTTCCCTAATGAGAAAAAGGTTAATGTAGTTGTGCTGTTTCTCAGTTTCCTTCTGGTATTTTGAACCCTCAGTCATAGCCCCCTTAGCAGACGTTTAAAGTCACAAAGGTCCTTAGGAGTGTGGTTAGGTAAAGGAGAGAAATTCTGTTGAATAATGCTCAACCTTTTCTGTTAAGATCACAGAATCATAGAATATCCTGAGTTGGAAGAGACCTATGAGGGTCATGGAGTCTAGGTCCTTGGTTCGCTCTGGGCAACCTAAAAGTGAAACCATATATCTAAGAGCATCGTCCAAACGCTTCTCAAACACTGATGGGCTGGGGAACTTGTTCCAGTGACCAACCTTTTTCCTTAATATACAGTTTGAACTTCCCCTGACTCAGCTTTAAGCTATTCCCTCACATCTTATCACTGGACACCAGAGAAAAAACATCAGCACCTCCATCTCCACTCCCTATCATGAGGAAGTTATAGACAGCAATGAGGTCCTCCCTCAGTCTACTCTAAGCTGAACAAACTTGAGCTAATTAGTATCCTCAGCATCTCCTCATAAGTCACACCCTCTAGTCCTTTCATCATCTTTGTTGCTCTCCTTTGGACACATTTTAATATTTTTATATTGTTCTTATGTTGTGGATCCCAAAACTGCACACAGTACTCCAGGTTAGGCCACACCTATGCTGAGTTTAGTGGGATAATCACTTTTGACCAGTTAGTTATACTGTGCCTGGTGCACCCCAGGATACAGTTGGCCCTTTTGGCTGCCAGGGACATTGTTGACTCATATTGAGTGCACTGTCAACAAAACCCTCCAGATTCCTTTTTGCAGGGCTGCATTCCAGTGTCTTCTTCCCCAGTCTATACATACGTGTAGGATTGCACCATCCCAGGTGCAGTATCCAACATTTGTCCTTGTTAAATTTCTTACAGTTGGTGATTGCCCAGCTCTCTAATCTATCAAGATCTCGCTAAGGTCTCCCTACCCTCAAGGGAAGCAACAGCTGCTCCTAATTTAGCAGCATTGGCAAACTTAGTGTGCAAACTCCTATGTCCAGGTTATTGATCAAAGCACTGAGGAGAATTTACCCTAAAATTGAGCCCTGGGGAACTCTACTAGTGACTGGCCAACAGCCAGATGTTACCCTATTTACTATAACTCTTTGAGCTTGACTTTTCAGACAATTGTTCACCCATTATATTTGGTACATATCCATATGCTGGACATTAGATATTAGAGGTTTCATATAAGACTAGCCTTCTCTCCTACCAGGATGTCCTGGTTTCAGCTAGGGTAGAGGTAATTTCTTCTCATGACACAGGACTGAACAAAATTGCCTTAAATCAATCTGTAATTACATATGTTCATAGTTACATAAAGAGAGTTGTGTTATTTATTGTGATGTCTCAAGCTTTCTGGGATTAAGTCTTTCCTCTTTAAAAGCATAATATACACACATGAGCTCCCTTTAAAAAAAATCACTTCTAGTCACCATAGAGAACTAAACATGAGAGTATCCACTGAAGTCGATAAAAACTCACCTATTGGCTTCAATGACCACTGGATCAGGCCCAAAGCCATTTGTTTTAGTAAATTGTTTTGCGTTCAAGCTAATAGACTTGGAAAACTTTCAAAGGGGTTTTAAATTTCTGTAATTTAATGCAGCCATCAGCTTCGTTCTTTCAAGCTTTAGCACTGCCTCAGGAAAAAAAAATTACCTAATTCCCCTAAGTTACAAACACCCCTCATTTTAGCACTTGACCTTGTGGCTTGATAGGTTCATAGGTAATTTTCTCTGAATGTATGTCTCTTTTATCTTTTAACTGCAGCTAATGGTATGAGATTTTTTGGGTAAAAGTACTGTTCATTTGTTATTTTCAGTCTTGCATTTTCAGATCCTCATAATTGAGGTTTTCAAACTTATCAACTTGGTGGCAAACTTACTGTAGGTGCAAGTTGATTTCATATCTCGAATTATCATTTCAGCAGTTGTGGGGCTAGTCCTGCAAAGATATGCTGTTGAGGATTTTTTTTTGCCATCAGAAATAATTTTTATCCTTCAAAGTCTAGGACAGGTGAAAGGATTTTACTCAGCTTGCTAAAATGCCTCTGCTAAAGGCAAGAAAATAATGAGCACAGAAGTTGGAAATGCTTTTGCCATCTTAACTGTAGCAATGTAACTATAGAGCAATCACTGCAAAAGAATATCTTGTGCACAATGTGTGTTCAGTTAGGGATATGAGCCTGCAAATACCTATGGTCATGGGAATAGTCCTGATGAAATGCCATGTGACTATGGAGAGAAGGCTGAGGGCTATCTATACAATTTTATCCAACACTTTTGTAATAGAGTTCTGACACTTCAGTGTTCCATACATACCTCTTCTGACTGCTTCCATGTCTCCCTTCTGTTTCACAGATCTGCTTTTATGATGCATGTGGAAGCTGGACATTCAGCAGTTCCTGAGGAAGGACCCAAAGACCTTCATTGTCCTCTTTGCCTATATCACACCAAATACAAACGTAACATGATTGATCATATAGTTCTGCACAGAGGTAAAGATGTCCCTGTATATATCTATATCCAACAAAGAGAATACTGAACAGAACACCGGTCTTCCAGATTAATCCATTAAGTTTTTCTTTGTATGTGACATCAGATATGTTGAATAGATCAGGCACTAGGCACTAGTACATCTTACTTCTTTTCTCTGAAGTTTACCTATGGATAAGTGGGATAGATTTAAAATTCTTGTTAAGCTTTTCCTCTAGAGAGGTCAACAGTTGTTAAGTACCTAGTTAGACTAATTTACAACTTGAACCTAGGTCAAGGTTGTTTCCTATGTATGTGTTTCTAAAGTGCCTACTATCATAAACACTGTGATATGATGCATCAATTAACTCTAGGGGCTTTAAAAGATTCTTTAACTCCTTGCTTGAAATTTCTCTTTTCATAACACCTTCCTCACCTGTTCTTAGGAACAAGACAAAAATTAGGATGTTTCATAGGCCCCAAGAGAAGGGCAGGGATTTTTATCAGGCAAGAAGCATCCAGACAGTAAAGGAATTAAGGTCCGTTTTTAATATTTTTCTTTCTGGTGTATATATCCAGACTAAAACCTATTGTTGTATCTAATCGTGGCAGCTAATGCAGAGGATTTTGATGGGGTTAATGTGCACAGAAAGAAGATGCTGCTGTGCAGAGAGAACTGAGGGATGTTGCACAGTCTCAGATGGCCTTCCTTACTTGAAACCATTTGGATTTATAAAATAAAGACAGTCTCAAGCTCTGGTCTAAGCACATTTGCTCTCCAGGTAGAGGAAGCAGTATATTGTACATATTAAAAAAATAGAAATAAAAAGTTTATTGTATAAAATATATGTATTGTATAAAGTCAGAAGATTGAAGGTTTTGATCTGTTTTCTATATTATCTTCTCTCCTACGCAAAAATGCCTCCAGTAAACTTTAAAAAAACCCAGTTTTAGATTTCTAACTTACATTATAGCTTTCAAAATGGTGACATCACCAGTCATTGATTTGGCTGCATGCGGATGAAATTAAGACTATTTGCCTCTTAGTGAATAGGTACAGAGGTTGATTCTTACTTAGCTACAACATTTTTAAGTGTTATGGCCAGCAGGATGTTGCCAGTTTGCCACTGCGAGCCTTCTATCATGTCACCTACTCTGCTCAATCAGTTCTTCAGAGTGATTTAACTTTGATTCTTAGAATCATAGAAAAGTCTACATTGGAAGAGACTTCTAGAGAACATCTGGTCCAGCCATTTGTTGTAACAGGACTTTAGATCAGGTTATCCAGGGCCCTGTCAAGCCAAGTCTTGAATATTTCCAGCAAGGGATATTCCACTTCTTCTCTGGATAACCTATTCCAATGTTTTAATTCTTTTCATGATGAATAATTTTCCTATATCCAGATGGAATTGCCCCTGAAGCAACTTGTGCCCATTGCCTCTTGTCCTGTCACCACACATCCATACGGAGTACCTCCACCTTCTCTATGATTACCTTTTAGGGATTGGTTTGCCTTCATTGTTATCATGGCACAGTACTGTTTCATATTCAGCTTGCTGCCCACCATGATCCCCAGAGACTTTAAAGCAGAATTCTACCCCAGCCAGTTAGACCCCAGCCTGTACTGCTGCTTGGGATTGTTCTGTTTTAGGTGCAGGACTTGGCATTTAACTTTGTTAAAATTCAATTAAGTCTTCATGGCCCAGTCTTCCAGCCAGTCAAGGTCTCTGTAAGGTTGCTCTTCCTTTTGATCTCTCTACCTCTTCCCCCAGTTTGGTGTTATCTGCAAGCTTGGTGAGGGTGTATTCAATACTGTCATACAGATAATTTAGAAAGATATTGACTTAGAATCAACCTCTGAAGAACTCTACTCATTACTATCTGCCATTCTGATTTTTATTATCTCAAAAGATGGTAGTTAATGTCTTGGTTTAGACAGTTTTCTACCCATTTTGTGGTCCATCCTAACAGTCCAAATTTTACCAGTTTGTCAACAAGGGTCTTACACAGAATCACAGAATCAACTAGGTTGGAAAAGACCTTTGAGATCATTGAGTAGAACCTATGACCTAACACCACCTTGTTAACTAGACCATGGCACTGAGTGCCACATCCAGTCTTTTCTTAAACACCTCCAGGGACAATGACTTCACCATCCCCCTGGGCAGCCCATTCCAATCCCCAATCATCCTTTCTGTGAAGAACTTCTTCCTAATGTCCAACCTAAACCTCCCCTGGCACACCTTAAGACTGTCCTCTTGTCCTATTGCTAGTTGCCTGGGAGAAGAGGCTGCCCCCTATCTGACTACAACCTCCTTTAAGGTAGCTGTAGAGAGCAATAAGTTCTCCCCTGACTCTCCCCCTGAACTCCTTTTTCACCAAGCCGATTCTCCAGGACAATGTTATGGAAAATGTTGTCAAATGTTTTACGACAGTCCAGGTAGACACCATTCACAGCTTTTCCTTCATCCACTAAGTGGCCTCATAGAAAGAGGCACAGTGGGTCAGGCAANAGGGGCCCAGAACTGGACACAGTACTCAAGGCGCAGCCTCACCAGTGTCAAGTACAGGGGAAGAATGACCTCCCTGCTCCTGCTGGCCGCCTTATTCCTGATACAGGCCAGGATGCCCTTGGCCTTCTTTGCCACCAGGGCACACTGCTCTCTCATGTTCAGCCTGCTGTTAATCAGTACCCCTAGGTCCCTTTCTGCTTTGCCACTGTCCAGCCACTCTGT
>VYXF01002831.1:199913-273035 GCA_013397295.1 Polioptila caerulea | reverse complement strand
GCCGGGCCCGACCCGCTCTGCGCGGCGGGGGCGGGCTGTGGCGGCGGTCGTGCGGCCGGTCAGAGCGCTGCGCCCGCCCTAGAGCGCTGCGTCCTTGCAGGGTGACAGCCCTGTGTCTCCCCTGCCTGCTGCCCTTGTAGGGGAGCAGCTGCGCGGGGCCCCGGGGAAGCTGTGTCAGGGCGCTGTCCTCGGCGGCAGGAGCCGCTCCGTGTGAGGGCGCCGGCGCTGGATCGGGCCCGGACGGTGGGGCAGCTGTGGGGACGGCAGGGGGGGGACGGCGTAAAGCTGGGCTGGGGAGACGGGGCGTGTGGCTGGCACTACATTACTGTCAGAATTATTTTTCCTTCAGCCTTTTTGCGTATGCAGAACGTGGTGAACGAGAGCATGAGGAGAGTTGGGCCTGTCTGTTTTCACACTTTTTAAAGTGTATCTAATTGGCTGTTGAATACCAGCTTGCTGAGATCACAGCCATCAAAAGCAAGTTGCTAAACTGATTGTGCTCATAGTTTAGAGGTTTTAATATCTTCCAGGTTTTAACATTTTCCATTGTCAAGAAAGTACACTAATTCCTGTATTTGTATATCTGATTTCTAGGAAATAAGCATTCAGCTGCCCAGAAGAATGAAGATGCTGCTCAAAGGTATTTCTAAGGAACAATATGTGATATTTGTGTTCTTTTGCTTCACTTTGAAGCTGCCCTTGTAGGGCTGCAGAGGCTTTGCTTTCTCAGAGTAGCACAACTAACTTCAGTAAATCACCAGCATCAACATCATGTAGACATGTTTGGAGTGGTGCTGTATAACTTCTAACAGCATGCACATCTCAGCGTTGTGTAATATTCTAAAGGTTTGTAATCTAATGTCCAAAATTGTATTTCCTTAGTCTGTAGTGCTTAATTTTTCTATCTTAACTTCTTTACATACCTGCCATTTATAATTATTTGCATCAAAAAAACACTCAGGAAATGGCATCTGTTTGCTTTATTCCTTCCTTTACTTTATAATCTCACACTCAGTCATGTCCTAGTTCTTTTTTTCTTTCCATTCTTCATGTCTTAGACAGTTCTTCTTTTCCTGATAACACTTCATAAATTGTCCCAGGTTCTTTGTTCAGCCAGTTCTGGATTTCCCACTTGCAAAAAATTTGGGGAGTGTATTACACTACAGTAAGAGTCAATACTTTTCTTGACCACCAAATAAAGCAAACCAGTATAAAATATATAACCCTTTTGTAGTTATGACAGAATTACTAGTCCAGTTACTTGTTGCTTTGTTTGGCCAAGATGGTGTGATGCAGAAAAATGTAAGCTGTATTTCAGAATAAAAGATAAAAATCCAATTGGAAAATTGTTTATGGAAATCTGCACTCTGTATCATTCAGTGTCTATTCTGTTACAGGAAAGCAGCTCTGGAGGCTACACTGAGAAAGAAGATTGAATGTGAGAAAAAAGCATTGTCTATTGTTGAACAGCTCCTGGAAGAGGACATTACTGAAGAGTTCCTGCTAAATTGTGTAGGTGTTGCAAGTTTTTATACTGTTTTGTATCTTAATGTGGTACTTTAAAAAAAAAAGTTTTGGAACAATTTGATAACCATTGATAAATTGATTAATTTAGCTCACCATTGATTCCCTCTTGTACCAGCTCTGATAACAATTTCCTTAGTTTTCAGGGTTCTGCAGTGAAAACATGCCCTATTTTTGCAGGACTATGTACATTAATGAATCCTTATTCTTTTATCACAGCCTTTGTTTTTACCTCTGTGGTTCTGGACTGATGGATGAACTGTAAAAATGTAGGTTTACGTCATGCCATCTGTAAATTTAGACAAAGTCTCTATAATGCACCACAGTTATCTGGCAGCAGAGTTTTGCTGGAATAGCATGATGATTATTCTTGTTCAAGTTGTAAATAGGTTTAATTAATTAGGTGACACAAAACATGTAAATAGAGGAAAATTGCAGAAATGGGCACCACACTAGAGGCAAAATTATGAAGGTCTTGTATATGTAAAAAAGAAATGTCCACGTCTGTTTTCCTTCTCTGTTTACTCTTCTACCTTTTCTACTGCGTAACTTCTCAATGTTGTTTTCTAAACTTAATAGATAACTGTTACAAAATTTAAGAAATTTATATGCCTAAGACATGTTTTGAGTACAAAAACTGACAAGTTTTCTGGTATCTGTTGTTGAACTATTTTCTTGTCATTTTAGGGAAAATGCATTACTCCATCTCACTATAAAGATGTTGTTGATGAACGGTCTATCATCAAACTGTGTGGTTATCCTCTATGTCAGAATAAATTGGAAAATGTAAGCTGCTTTTCCTTAATGCTGTTATCCAATGAATCTTTTCACAATTTTTATTCTCTTGCATTTTGTTTTCTGATTTCAAACATAGAATATTAAGCATAGATTACTGTCAGGTAATGAGCCAGGCATTATATAACTCCATTTCAGTATAATCGTGAGGTGAAAGGTAAAATTTGATCAGCAGACAGCAGTTATTGTATGACAGAACCAGTTGCAGTATGATCAGAATCACTCCATGTATCTCTTTTGACAATGACAAAGATGAATGACTTGTGGCTTCATGGCCTTCCTTTGCAAATGAAAAACTTTAAAATGTTGTTCTGCTGTCAGTGTAGCAACAGATGTCTGTGAGAAGGATTGAAATGAGCAAACAATACAATGCAGGGATGTTAGGATGTGAATACCTATATATCTGCTATGAAAATGTATGTCAGCTGTGTCAGGATGAAAGTCACCTCTCTTTAGGGGTGATGTTTTAGAGCATGAGCAGAACTCAGTTCAGTTGGATAACCTGTGATGTAATACCAGTGCTACACGTGATTACCTGAAAACAATCTACTCAAGTACAAAACAATTTACTGTTTTGGACTTCATCTATTTGCACAGATGTTCATTTCAAAACTGTTACAGCTTACATGAGTTCCTCTGGGTTCCTCTGGGTAGTGGTGGGGTTCTGACAGTAGAGTCTCACATGCACATAAATAGATCTGGATTAAGGAAGGACCTGTCTGTAATTGCTCAGCACTTACTCGTGAGGAAAGCTTCTGCCATGGCAGCTCCATTGTTATATGTTCAGCACTGGTTTTCTTATAGCTCTGGAGCTGCCTTTTACTGATTCATGAGATGTGTATGATTAAAGATACATTGCCATTCTTACATCTGAGAAGGTGCAACATCAGAAGAATTGAGAGAAAAGGGCGTTGCAGTATGCAATTCAGTTAAACAGAATGTATTGCACATACCCAAATATGTGAATTAAGAATAAAGTTTTCTCTGTAATCACAATGGAAGTGGCAGTCTTGCTGATGAAAGTATATTGTTTTAGGTGCCAAAGCAGAAGTACAGAATTTCAACAAAAACGAACAGAGTTTATGATATCACTGAAAGAAAGGTATGGTAACAAGTGTATTTCTAGAATGTGTTGAATGGTGGCAACATCAGAAATGCATTTTGTAACAGCATTCATGTAATGGCTTGATTCAGAGGCAAATATGTTTGGTTCTTATGAAAATAATTTTCATAAACTGTTAGAGCATGAAATTTTTTGTGCATTTCACTTGCTAGAGGATCTCTTTGGTGAGACAAAATACGTGTGCTTTCTAAGTTTAAACATGACATGGAAAGTTTTACGTGGGTAGCAGTTGAGGGTGGCACAGCTGATCTGTTTAAAGGCATTTGTGAAGGAATGGTCTTTATTTTGCTCCAGCATAGTTAGTGAGCTTCAGTAGGGTCACACTGCACATCTTTTTCAGTCACTGAAAACTGCAAGTTTGCAGTAATGTAGTACAAGTTACAGCTTATATATTCCTTAGTGTTCTTTTTTGGGGAGCATTTAGGTTTCTTTTTTGAGGCCTTTTCAACATAAAACCTAATTCTGCACAAAACGTTTCTTTCTGGAAGCATATTCACACATAGTTGCATAAAAGTCATCCTTGCCAGTTCACAGGATACACAATCACCTACAGACACTTAGACACTAAATTGTAAGATAAATGTTTCCAGTTACAGAACAAATTTCTTCAGTGTCACTAGTATGCATTCCTTTCCTCTGATTAAAACTGTGGGATACATAAAATTTTAGGAATTGCTTTCTTGAGCAATCAGGCAAGACTCCAACAACAAGTGAGATGCTTTGTCTTCTTTCCTTGTGATGCAAGTTTGTAAATCAATTTTTCAAAGATGCTGCAGGTTTTTAGGTGTTTTTCCAAGTATTGCAAAATACCAGGTTCTGTTTCTAACCAAAATTTTCATTATTAAACATACGAATTTTATTGTATAAACAGCATATTGGGTTGTGGGTTACACTTTGAACAGTTTGGTTTGTTGGGTTTTTTTTTAATTATTGTTATATAGAATCCAACAGTGCTTTGCTTCTTAGTGTGTAACAACAGTGCAGAAAGCAGAAAAATGGGGAGGAAAGAAGCAGCTAAATGTGGCTTGTGGGGCACAAGAGAGACCTTTTTGATAGGTCGGGTTTCTCAGGTGAGCTAAAAATCTGGCCATAGGCTTGAAAAGAAACATGTATTGGTACCTAATTTTACAGGCAATAAAAGCAATTACTTTTGTACCTTTCTGTATGTTTAAGTTTGCCTTAGTCATGTTTTCTTGCTTTCTCTCATTGCCAGTGCTTTTGCAGCAACTTTTGCTATAGAGCATCTAAATATTTTGAAGCTCAAATTTCCAAAAGTCCAGTGTGGATGAGAGAAGAAGAAAAGTAAGTATAAACTTATACATTCATTGCACCTTTTGAGAACATTATTTCTCTGTGCATCTGCAGTGGTAATTAAGTCACTACAGCACATCAGAATGATCTGGCTGCAGCAGAGGAAGCAGATGTTAACATGTTAGCTTAGCACAGTGTTTGTTTTAGAAGTGTTGCTGCTGGATGGATGACAGTCATTGACCTGGTTCAGTACTACTCACCTCTGCTTAGCAGACATGACCAGGTTATTTTAGAGGGCAGACTAGTCAGAAATAATAGTTAATGCCTATTAATTTTAAAATGTACTTACTAGGATTGAATTTTTACAAACTGTATAATGTATAGGATGAATTAATCTTATTCTGCTACAAGAGATTTTCTAATTTTAGTACAGCGCTTGGCATTGATCTTAAGCTTAGTGAATGCTTGCATCTGAAAGCAGTCTATAACATGAAGAGGTTGTTTATCCAATCTAAATTTCTGATTGACCATTTCCTGTTCTTCCTTGTTCTTCAGTGCACATTTTAGAACAGTATGCAGTCCATGTTCCCAACTTAGGAAACACAGGCTTGCAAATAATCAGTGGAGCCAATGGGTGTCACTGTTGAACAATAAAGACTTGCATAGACAATGTTCAGCAAATTTACTCAGCTTTCATTCTCCATGACACTACTTTTTATAGTCTCCTGGTTTTCAACAAAAGAAACTAGCTAGAGTTATATGTGTCATATGAAATACACGATCAATGAGAGAAGAGCTTTAGAGCAGCCTCATCAGATCTGAGGTATTCTAGCTGGTAAAACTAGACTCTTCATTAAAAGTTTAAGTTTACCAGTGCTTTTGAGGTATTGGTTTGCTGTCTTTAAGAAAAATATTTCCAAAATCTCCTTTTATTCTTCACATCAAAAGTGTATAGTTCTGCTACGCCTGACATAGTTGATTATTTATTCTGGATGGTGGTGGGGAGACGGTATTTTCAAAAAAACCAAGCAAACTCCCAGATAGTTCTTGGCTAGCTACACCTCTTTGTGCAGCCACAGGCACGTGCACACACCGATACACACTGACACAGCAGAATAGCTGAAATTCCTGTGACAGAAAAGACTACAACCTCCACTTAAAGCTCCAGAGAAGAGTTACATGGAGCTAATAATTTAAATCACTCTATGTTATCACCTTTAGTTTCCCAACTCAGTTTATTGATATGAGTGGTGCAGCTTTCCTGCGGGGTCCTTTACATACGGAAAGATGTCAGTGCACTGACCTGTATTTAGTGTAAAAGGTTTCTTTTCAGTCAGAGGATATGTGAGATTTTTAACATTTGGTATTGGATAAGAGGAATAAGACTGTGATACTGCCTCATAACTGAATTGAAGTAGATTAATTGCAAGTAGAGCTTTGGAAAGAAACTTGTCAGAATTTGTTTAGTAATATTTTTAGTTTCTGGAAACCCTTGAAAACCATTTTCTTAAAAAAATTAAAACTTGATAGTCTAATTTATAACAAAGTAAAATTTAAAAAATAAAAATATCCTGAATATCTATATTTTTACATTAATTGGAACATTTTCCTATAAATAGCCCAGGATTCTCTTTACTGTAGGAACCTTGTGGTCTGTGAGGATCTTGGCATGTTCACTTGTTTGAAGGAGAGACCAAAGGGTGATCTGAAAGCAGTGTACAACTAGTTGAAAAAGGTTAGAAAGGTTATAGAGCCAAACTGTTCTTGGTTGATGGCCACAGATAATCACATTAATGGTTCAGGTTGGACATTTGGAAAAATATTGTACTAAGGCTATGGTGAAATGAAACAGGATATTCAGCAGTGTTTTGAAATCTCCATCTTCGGAGGTTTTCAAGATTTAAACTTCATGAATTTGTGGCTGACCTAACCTAGTGCTGGTGACAGTTGCATTTCAAACAGGAGATCAGACTAGAGCCTTCGAGAGGTCCTTTCTGACAAACCTTTGTGTGACTTGGAGACTGGGTTCAATTCTGTTCACTGTAACAGCGTTGTGCTGCAGGCACACAAGTCACACTCCCCAAACACGTGCACAAACCTGCTCTTACCAGCCTTGCTTTGAACAGAGGGTGTTGGACTAGAAGATCCTCAGATGTCCCTTCCAAACTCAACTATTTTTGTATTTGCGTGTATTTCAAGAGAATAGATTTACCAGGAAAATGTTCATTCTGTCTTCTTTTTCCAGACCACCAGACATAGAGCTGCTGAAGGAGGGACGGAGGTACACTGAACAATTTTTTTTTGTTGTTGTTAGATGCACCTATTGCTAGAAATTTTAGCATCATAGCTTATGAAAAGGGAATCTTTGATTTGTTGTGTTATAAAAAAGACCTTACTAGAACCTATGCAAAGTTGGGTTTTTTTTGTGATTCTAACTCAGCATATTTGATCAGTATGATTTAGTGTACAGCTGCTCTTGGATTGTGTGTCTTAATTGAGCCTGTTGAAATCTGAAACAAATACACTGTTTGTACTTTGAATATTTTATGCCATCTACTCTTGATAAAGAAAATTGTGCCAATTATATGTGATGAAAGCTTCTGTACTTCTTAATCTGAAAGGTCTATATCAGCCAAAATTAAATCATGCTAGTCTGTCATCTCGCTGTACCTCACTGTGTATTGTGCAACTTTGTTTGTTTTCTTTTGCAACGCATTGCCATTAGGTGGCAAACTTATATATGCTGGAACAGCTCAGCTGGCCCCCTGATTTAAGGGCACTGTATTCCTATATATGTTAGCAGCTTGTCTTCATTTTAAAATTGCACTATTCAAGTCTGACATTGTTTTGCTGTCTTTAATACCTTGTTTATACTGTTCTTGTCTAACTACCAATAATCAGCTCAGAACTCCTCTAAATAGTCTCTATACTTGTCATTTTGATTGTTGAATAGTACAACTCTTAGAGATCAAGAAGACTTTTAGGAGAGCACTTACGATTCTTAAAGCAGAAAATTACACTTCTGCTTTGTTTATCATTCTTATACGAGAATGAAAAGCTATTGCAGGTAAAAGCCATTTCTTATTTCAATGGTGACTTGTGTTTTCTGCTGTAGTGGACAGTCTGGAGAAGAGGTGAAACTACGTGATGAAGTAATTAAAGCATCTGACATTGAAAATCCTAGGATTTCTTCAGATCCATGTGAATCTGGTTCTCATGACACAGCCAGTGACAGCAGTACCGATACTGAACAAGGATTTATTTCGTCTGTCCTACCAGGAAGTCAGTCAAGTTCAGCCAATTTTGCACAGCAATTGCACAGAAAAAGAATCCTCAAAAAGAAGCATGCTCAGGAAGTCCATGCCAGCCCTAAAACTGAAGATGCAGATCTGGTAGACGCCACTGAACAACTCTCTCATTGTAAATTAGACACTCAGGAAGAAAGACATGCTTGCTCTGTTCATAATGAAGAAGATAATGTTGCACCACCTTCAAACATTAGTGCTTCTGGGAAATCAAATGCTTCAGAAATCTTGGAAAATACATGTGGATCACAGATAGTTTATCTAGGTTTGAGCAAAAGAGGAGCAGAACATCTGAAAAGGACCCTAGCTAACTTGACAGAACGTAAAAACCCTGAAATGAGGCATCCAGTTAATTCCAAAGGCAGTTTACTAGAAGTGCTTAGGCAAACACTTATGGAATGGAGAACTGAGGACACTTTAAGATTTCTCTATGGCCCAAACTATACTTCTTTGTGCTCATCACAGTGCATAGCATCAGTCAACCAGGAGACTGAAGAACTTGATGAGGATGACTTAGATACAGCTGATGATCTCGACACTGTTGCTGTAGGGGAATCTGAAAACAGTTTGAACTACTCTTTACCTTTCACAGGCTCAGGTGGAATAGTTAAGCCCATGCCTAGTTATGAAAAGTTAAAAGAAGAAACAGAATTCCTAGAACTCCGAGTAAAAGAGTTCTATAAAGGAAGGTACATCTTGGCTGAAGAGGCAGCAACACAGGCACAAGCAGGGGAACATCCAGGCAAAGACAAAGTAAGTGTCCCGTGGAACAGCCTGAATAGACCTTTAAAGAATTACTTTGTTTTTGCTATCATAAATGGATAAGTATCTCACATGGAGAAAAATTCCATTAGCTACATACTGTAGCATCAGATTATGCAAGTGTCTGCCCATTAAAAAGTAGGGGTTTTTTATTATTCAGAGATAAGAGTTATTTAATGTTGAAATATTTGTTGATCATCTGTGACTTTTTTGATGTACCAACTTTAATTAAACACTAGGTTATAGCTGTTAAAGTTTCTTGTCTAATACAGGATGATCAACAGGAAGATCTCACCTTCCCACTTGTTGATTCAAATGCGCAAATGCAGATTAGGAAGCGAATTGTCCTTGAAAAACTGAGAAAAGCGTAAGTACCCTTTGGTTTGCTGAATGTCAGTCTGAAGTTGGTGCTCACTTGTCATTGTTTTAAGTAACAAACACACTGTCCAAGGATGGACCTGACTCTTTCTAGGTGGCTCTAGTCATAACTTAAGTCCATTATTGCCCTGTAGGACTTATTTCTGCAACAGCCAGCTGTAGTACAGTTGCAGGTGTCAGTTTGCACAATCTGTAGGTACCAACTGCTTTAGACTGAAAAACTTGAAATGGGTTGAGAAGAGTGCAAGTATTTGTCTTATACATGAAGCATACTGTTACTTGTAAAGAAATCTTTTTAATTGTTTAAGCATAGGTCTTACAAAGAGAGAGTTTCTAATGCATATTTGGATGGCTGGTATCAGTATGCCCCTAGCTACAACCACTAAAGGCCCTCAGAATTGGATTTTAAAACTTTCCAAACATCAGACCTTCTTCACAGACATGAAAGGGCTTTGGAGTCACACTGAAGAGATTAAGGCATTTCTGAGGTGCCTGTTAGAATTATTAAATTATCAAAGTTCCGAGGACCTTGAAAATATTCTCATTGTCAAGGCAGTGCAGATAAATGAGTGTTTGAAGGTCATGATTCTGTTGTTTTTGGTAGAGGTATTTACTTTTATGCCATTGTCATTTGTGTTACCTAGCAAAACTAGATTTTGCAGAAGCTTTTTTTTAACTTACAAACCTCACAACCAAACCCTCCCCATCCCCACCAAAATAAAAGAAGTACTTTCTGTTTTTCTCTACCTGCACCATGTGTGGATAGGCCACAAACATGGAATCAAACCATCCCCCAAGTTTCTTGTCTGTGAGTGTCGATGGTTTTAAATTTCCTGAGCTGATGCAGTCATCCTGTCACAATCAAGAGATAATTTTCACTGTGATAAAGCAATGAATATACCCAGCATTGTAAGAGTCCTGTGTTCAGTTTTTGTAAAACATGCAGTCTTACACAATACTGATGCACCATGTGTTATGTGCCTATACATGCAGTTAATTCACTGGATATTCAAATGCAAAAGAATTTTAACTATTAAACAGGTAAATAGAGGCAAAAGCTTAATCCTAAATGTGAGAAACAAAGAATATTATTTCTATCATTTGGGAATCCTGACAAACTAGTTAAAGAGTATGTGCAGTTTGTGTGGTCTGTCTGTTTTTATGCAGAGATAAGTAAGGAGGAAACTTGTCTTTTTCACTCTTTTGAAATTTTCTGGTAACTGTCATCTGGATTTCAACTATGAAGCTCACAGTGGACTGACATTTCTGTTGCCACTGTGTGAGTCTGAGGTTAGCAGGTATGTTACGTGTGAATACCTCATTTAGACTTGTAATTTCCTTTTGTATTGTTATTTTTGAGCCAGATAAATATAAACCTTCAAAAAGTTTATAAGGCCTGTAGTTCTAGTCCTCATAATTGTAAGAATATTTTTTCAGAACTGAAAGGTGATATTAGTAAGTATATCTATGTAGAACTATATTTAAATCTTCACATTCACACTGAGCTAGAGCTTCTTATTTTTAAAACAAGCAGATGCAAAGTGAAGATGTTGGCCCAAACAGCATGCAGAGAGAGCTGAAATGAAAACTACAGACCTGATCTGCTGCAGAAGAGTCAATCTCTTTTTCTTTTTACTAACTTGATAAGCTTTGATGGAAGTCCTACTTGAGAAGAAATGAGAAAGAGAGGAAATGTATATTGACTGGTGTCTTTTGCCTTCTAGATTACCTGCAGTTTTGGGCCCTCTTCAGATTGCTTCAGGTGATGTTTACACAGAGCTAAAAAATCTTGTCAAAACTTTCCGGTGAGTATTGGCCTTTACTTAGACATTCTTATAAATTGATGAATTAAACATGCTGTTGAATCATTTGTGATTTGGGCACAGAGAGGGCTCTATTGCAGATTTGCCCTTCTCTAGCTATATGTTCATGTAGGCAATGTCACATTCCCTGTGGACTAACAAGGCAGCCCTTTCCCTGCTCCTGACAGTGGCTAGGTCACCAGGAGTATTTGTAGATTTTTAAAAACTAGGCCAGTGGTCTCTGGAGAATGCTGGTGAGTCTTTTAAAGGTTCTGCTACCTCGTCACCTCCTATTAAGCGTGAGTTTCTGAGATCTGTCCCTTTCTTTTGCTCTGGCTCCCTGCAGCCGGGCTAAATGGTTTTAATCTGATTTATAATTTTTACCACTAACTTCTAGAGTCAGTCAGTTGGATCTGTCTTGTTCCTGATTTCAAAGGGAAGTAGATATAGTGGGCACTTTCATCACCACTGGTGAAGCTTCTGCTTCAGTCAGTAGGACTAAAGACAGTATGTGGAAACAGTGAGATAAAGAAGGAGGGAAAACAGAATGGTAACTTCTCTGGACATTTTTAGTTTTTCTTTGGGAGACAGTTGTCATAACCTGGACCTAGACTGTGTCCTGCATCCTCAAGTATTGTCAGAAAAAGAGCAACTGTAGTTGCTGTGTGTACATTGTCACTCTTGAAATGTCCTTCAGACATCCTCAACCTGCATGAGGTTTACATTTAAGTTTTCCAAAATTCATTCATGTAGCATTTGCCACAAGGAATCTAGGCTTTGGTGACTAGAAAGCAAGCTCTACCCAATTCCTTATGATTTAGCCCATGTCTGGAAGGATGCCACTAAAACACAGATCTCTGTGCAAGATTTCTTACTGTGGAAGATTCTCTCTTCCTTTCTGGTAACTCTATGCATGATCTCTTTTAAATAAAAGCATTGATACTATTGAATTTGATTCTGTGATTGCAGTCTTCTTAGTTCTGATTCACCTTTTGTTTTAACAGTACCACTGAAACCAGTGAAAATATTTTTGTATGTAGTGTATAGACACCTATTGTTTGAGTAAGATCTTTGTGTCTTAAAACAGTTTCATTGCTCTGCAGTTTAAATGCCTAATAGTCACTTTAGCTTATGGATTGATAAAACTGGAGAAACTACATTTTGTGTCTTTCAAACTACTTTTTTATGATTGATCATCTAAGAAGATCTGGAGGGTCTCAAAAACAGAGCTTCTATTTTTCTATTTTAAATAATTCTTCTACTCAAAGACAATGAGGCATGAATACAGTTTTCAGTGGTTTATGGTAAATGAGAGTTGAAACCAAAATAGACTTTTGAAAAACATACATGTTTATGTATGTATATACACTCACATTTGTGGCTTTACAGAATAGAACCAAATCAAATTTATTTGGACTAGCCCAATACCTGGTTCATGTAGCAGTAATTCATCATAATTTAAAGGTCTCCCCTAACCTGTTTTGGTCTCTTAGATAACACTTTGTGAGTTTATTTTTGTGTCTTTTTTGTTAGGAAGTAAGATGAAGGTAATGGTAGAGACTTCCTGGCATTCTCTTACTGTGAAGATTCCAGATGAGTTGTCTAGAAATTCAGGATTCTGGGTGGGGAATGGTTAAAGACAGTTGTAGGCACTATACAAGGATTTTAAAAGCCTTAATATAGTATGTATCTCAAAATAACTGGGCTTTTGTTATCACTGATAGCAAAATAATACAAAAATACAGGAAATAGGGAAGCAATAAAAACCTTAGGGCTCTTCTTCTGTCTTGCATTACTGATGTGGAAGGGTCTGTTGGTACACAAGAGCTAGCTCATGGATACTAAGATGAAGGCATAGACTTGAATCTCCAGTTTGGTATGTAGGTTAAAGTTTATTTAATATTAGTAGTCTCTTAAGTTTTGGATTGAATGCTTTGGCACGAAGACTTGGGATAAATTTTAAATGGTATTTGTATTTATAGGGTATAGAAATTCCAAAGTTACTTCCTTGGTTAATGTGGTTCAAATGCTTAATGACGATGGGGGAGCACTGATAAATGCTCGTGCTCTTTCCTGCTTTTTGTACTGAAGATATTTCAGGCTGAAGAGCTTGCCAAAGAAGGTAGTAGATAAAACACATGGCTGTAGTAGAGCTTAGCTGAAGAAGGGTAAAAGAGCATGTGGTGAACTAAGCAACAACGATTTTCAGCTCCATTGGTTTTTAAAGGAACACTTGCAGTTCAGCCTCCTTTGGGCAGCATTTTATTCAATCCCCACTGCTAAGAAACACACTAGAGAGATCTCAAGAGACATTTTAGAATGGTTAGAGCTCTTCCCAAACAAAGTCCCTCAG
Source organism: Polioptila caerulea (assembly GCA_013397295.1). Lineage (NCBI taxonomy): Eukaryota > Metazoa > Chordata > Aves > Passeriformes > Certhiidae > Polioptila > Polioptila caerulea. Next base: position 259,742 of record VYXF01002831.1, on the reverse strand, counting down.
TGCCTGTAAGCTTTTGTTACGAAAACTGAGATGTCAAATAATTCTCCAGAGTGTGTAAAGGCACTTTGTTAAAAGATCAAGAGAAAATTAACTTCTTATATATAAATCGAGGAGAAATTATTTTGGATGTGTGGTTGGGCTTTTTAAGGCATAATCTTTCATTTTGAGAATTGGATTCTATCTGTATTTTGTGGTTGCAAGTATTTTAATTCCCATTATGGAGCTTATCGTTGACATTGAACTCTACCAATGAATCAGATGTGAGATGTGTTTAAGACTTCTTGTTACAACTTTGTTTTATCAAGTGTCCAAGGCGGTCTTTTAGCTTTTAAGTAAAAGTCATGAATGTATGTTACCTGGTAGATACACTTATTTACACCTGTTTTACCGATTACCGTTGTTAAGTGGAATTTTAAGTTCTAGGTTTCAAGTCAGTCAGTGGTACTTGGTCATAGACGAAGTTCTGTGTGGAAATTGGGGAGTATCAGGATGTTAATGACTTTCACGTAATTAGGCTTCTCTCAAAGGAAGCCTAAAGTTAAATAGTAACTGACTTTTGCTGGTTGTCATCAAACTAAATCATATTATAGTATGTAAATATGTTGCTGTTTTCCAGGAGGTAGAAAAGCTGTCTTTTATAGTCAAATTGGTCTAGTTGAAACCTAAAGAAAAAAAAAAAAATGCTTCAGTATTTGCCTGTGGTGCCCCATCTTAGTGCAAGTTTTGGGAAAAATACAGGTAGCTGAGGTGCCCTAAGTTCACGACTTTGTGTCCTAATCCCATGAAGTCAGTTTCCTGATGTATAGAATGGGCAGATCCTTGAACTGCGGTTATGGACGCCCGTAGCTGGGAATCTGGATGTGGGAAGGAGAGGCTCCTGCCTTTGCAGAGATGCTGGGTTTACTGTTTTTATTTACTCTGGATTCCTACAGTGTCCCTGTTGGAGTTCCCTTGCTTTGCAGGCTGGGCAGTAGTCCATTAGCAGGAGGTCACTGAGATGGAATTTTTACGCATCTTACTCTTTAGTCCTTTATCCTGGAAGCTTCTGCCACTTGTATCCGTGTGCTCAGTCAGGCTCCCTCACAGAGTGTGAAAACCACGTGGGTCCTGCTGGGTGGCTGCAGCGTGTCTTTCTGGAGTGAACCACAAACCAGCAACCCACACAGCTATTTGGGATCATCCAGCTTTCCTTCCTTGTGTATCCTGCCCTACACGGGCCAAGAAAGTGGGCACATTCTGTTTTGGGAAGTTGCATATTGTTTTCTTTCTCTAGGTAGGTGAGGAAGAATTTGGCCAAACTCTTTAACAGAAAAGATTTCACTGCAAAAATCAAATCACACAGAGAAAGTTTTGTACAGTTTTAACATTTCCACATTATATATTTAGGACAGAAATCTAGTGACCTCTTTCATGGATTGTTCTGAAGTAACAGTTTTGGCTAGAGGAAAGACAGAGAATTAATGAACCATTTTTTACAGAGGCCCTGCTGTTCCCTGTTTTCTGAAAGCTTTGCTCTTCAGAGGCCTTGGTGTTGACACAGGGCTTGTTTGAAAGTGACTGCCCTTCCACTGCTCCTTATTATTTAAGGCTTCACACCTGTAGGTTGCTTGCTTTACTCCGATCTCTCTGCAATGGTTTTTTTTCCCAGCTGCACAAGTGTTTTAGGACAGGTGTTGTACTGAGAGGTTACTCAGTTGCAGAAGCCTGACTGTTCATCCTGTAGTACAGCAGCAGATCCATACTGCTGTGTCCTGCTGGTTATCTGTGTCTTCTGACTGCCTCCTTCAGAAATAGCATATTGATGGCAATGACTAGTGTTCAGACCTTGCCAATCAATACTAACATTGAATAAGAGTTAATTGACACAAATAACTGCATCTCTCAGTTTGTGTACAAGAATGACACCTTCCTGTGCTCTAATCAATAATAACTCCTTGTAAAGCATTGAAATAAAGCTACTTTCTCTATTTGACAGAGTTTCCCCAGGTGGCTTGGAGCTGTCTCTTTCATTGTGTCTCATCATAACAGATTAACTGGAATGTTACGTATGAATTGCCTGTCAAGATGATTCCATCAGGCTTTTCTTGGTAGTGTTTATCACTGTCATCAGTGTTGAGTCAAGATGTTCAGCCTTTGTTTTGTCTCTTATTCTGTAGCCAGAAAAATGTAACGGTTTACCAGGTAAAAACTCTGTTGCCAGCTAAATCCATTAGCTATTTCAAATAATAATTACTAAAATGAACCTTTTAATAACAAATAAAATCAGTATTTGCCAGAAGTGTTGCTTCTGGTTTGATGTGACAATTCCTGTATATGTAGTGCAAAACATTGTTTTTCCTTTCATAATTGAACAAAACTCAGATTTTTGAGATACTACTTGAGTAATTATTGCTTAAATATCTTATTTTGGTTTGAAGGCTTGGAGATTTGAGGAAAAAAATGGGATAATATTGCTTTGATCATTACAAATTTATTTTATTTTTAATATCTTTCTGAAATAGAGAAATACAAACAAACACTATAAAATATATTACTGATAACTACATTTTAATGATCATTTTGAATATAATTTTGGGGAATTACTTATTAGAATTTTAATTTTAACAATGACAAGTAGAAATATTTCTACTTTCTCAAATTTTAGCCTTTTTTTTGTTTTTCAGGTAACTCTATACTTGCCCAAAGTAATTTTTTTTTTTTTTTTAAGTAATCTTACTGGGAAAGACCAGCCTGGATTTGAATTTGTTGCCAGATAGGAGCTTGCTGAAAATGAGCTATCTTCACCAGTGCCTGTAGGAGTGGGTGTGAGTGACAGGATGTCTTCACTCTGGACCTGGATTTGTACAAAGTCATGAATGGGAAACTGAAAGCAAGAAGGAAGCAAACATAGGGAGGCACTTGCCCCTCAGTTGATCTGTTGGATGGTGCCATCTTCCTGAATACTGCTAATTCTGCTGGCTCTTTTGGGTGCCTGTGTAGCCTCAGCTTCATTTTTGACTGTGACTTTTCCATGAAATTGCTTGTTTTGAACACCAATGGTCATGCCTAAATGAAGACAGAATTCACAGATTAATTGTTTAACAGAGATTAGTACTTGACTTAAAGCAGATCTGGCTTTTTAGGCAGTTCAGCCAGTATTTGGTGCAGCAGCACTTTAGTTGAACACCCATGTGGTTCTTTATTCACACTTCATTTGTATTTGTATGGCTGTTACATTTGCTCTGGCTCCCATTGCATAAGTTAGAATTATGGATTTCCATTTTAAAAACAAGAATCATCAGAGGATTGTCACTGCCACCTTATAAAATTCATTCTGGGTCCACATCAGCTTTTACAGCAAATCTGGATCTGAAGCCAACAGGAGGGAAACTAAGTGTAAGAAGATCCATCTTTTCAGAAACTCATGTGCAGTTCTGGAGAATTTCCCAGTGGGTATGAGTGAGAGTTGGGCCCTCACAGCAGCCAGGACTATTCGTGAGCAATTTAAAATAAATAGCTTCTGTTTAGTCTTCTCCATCCCACTTCCATGTAAAAAAAGGGGACATTGCAAATTCTGCAGTTCCTCCATTAGAGAATGACAGAAGCTTGAGAGCTGGTGAATTGCTCAGATACAGCTGTAATTGCTTCTTTATAACTCAGTGTATTAATGGAAGACTTAAAATTAAGCTGTTAAAATCTGCCTACTTTTACTCTGAAATGTACTGATTTTTTTTTTATTTAATTATTTTTCAGGTTAACAAACAGAAATATTATTCACAAAATGCCTGAATGGACTCTCATTGCTATTGTTTTGTTATCTGTGTAAGTACCCTTAGATGTCAAATATTCTTATGTGCAACAGTCTTTTTAGCTTATAGAAACAAGATGTAATTTTCAGGCAAAAGAAAAGAAAGATTTCATGGACCTAACTGTGGAATCAACAGAAATATTTCTTTCATGCAAATGAATTAAACAAACAAAACAGAATTGTCTCCCTTGCACCAAATGTTATCAATGGACAAATTTATGTTGAAAGAAAAGCTAAGCTTTAGGGGGTTTTAAAGAGGGTGAACTATATTCCTGCTTTATCCTGCAAGGATGAAGTAGGAATATAATTCACCCTCTTCCATTTGCTGCTGATGCACATTCTCCCCCTCTCTGACATTAGGACAAAACGACATGTATATTGCATTATTTGGATTTGGCATAACTGTTGGGCTTTACATTTCTCATTTTGCTTCTAATTTCTTAAAAGGTTTCACTTTTATGATTAAACGTAAATTATTTCTATACAGCTATGTGTGCTTCTAAATATGTGTAAGTATTCTAGCAAACTTCTTTTAGAGGAGAAATCTCTTTTAGCAGGAGTATTCCTCCCAGGGAATACTGGGACCGAGTATTTTGTTTTTATGAGGATTAGCTGTGTTGGTTAAAATTACAATACTACAGTGCCTACAGTCCTCCTTAGCTTTGTTTTACTTACTGTAGAAATAAATTCTTTACAGTGATTTCCCTAATGGGAAGCCTGATTGTATTACAGTGTCTTTCAGTAAATTTCTGCACAGAAGCATGATCTATAAAAGCTCTATTGATATGCATCAAATGAGTTCCTTAATTTGTATTTTGCAAATTCATGTAAATTTCTGAAGTTAAAGACAGAAATTTTGCAGTGTGTTAAGCAGACACAAATTTGTATTAAAAGGTGAACTAATGTTAAATGTTTAAGAAATCACTGGTGGTTTCACAGTGTCAGGCTCTGCCTTCCATTAGGGTTAAACCATCAACCAATCTTTGTATGTCTTGCGCCTGAATTACAAGATTGCAAAAATCTTTATTCCAGAGTCTGTTCATTACTGCTGCTTCTTTTGGGCTTCCTGGGTCACTGGAGCCTGTAGGACAGAGAGGTGCTTACACACATTCACAGGTCAGGAAGTATTGGGCCAGCCTCATGGCATGCCCAGCCCTGCACTTACTCTCCTTGATATTCCTTCAGTCTGACACATTGTTCTGGCCCTGCTGTCCCAAGGAGGACGGTACCAGCAGGCATTAGAGCAGGCTTCAGCGAGCCTTGCATCTGTGTCACCCAGCCACATACCGCTCAAATGATTCATTAAATCAGAACACAGAAAGTAACTTTACTTGAATGCCTTGGTATAAATTTTTTATCAACTATAAGAACAAATCTTTTGTCATTTTTACTATATATTCTTATGGTTGAATTGGTAATTTGTGAAACAGATCTTATGAATTTTTCAAGTAGTTTCTGTACAGTTAAGGAAATGGTGTCTCTTTTTCATCAGAAGTTAAAATACGTAGCTGGTCTCTGCATATGATCAGCTGTAAATGTTTACATAAGTAATGATTGTTTTACAGCTGCTTTAAAATGTTATACAAGTAGTAGGCAGTCCTGCTAGCAGTCAGTATAAGCAGAGAACCAAGTCCCTTTTTCACCTTTGCTTGCTAAAGGTCCATCCCTAAAGAAACAAATTATATTTGATCATAAAAAATAGATATTATTTATAATATTAGTGAAATCATAAATAAAATCTCTGCTGATTTCTGCTTATTGTAAGGTTCTTGCAAGCTCATGATGTTGAGATTTTTAACAACTTCTCTCAGCTGCCTCTTAGGAGAGAATGTAGAAGAATGTAGGTGGGATAGAATAAGTGTTAAGATTCCTCTAATAAGATGATGCATGTTGCATTATTTCCAGAAAGATTAAAGTAGAACATTTAATTATTTGGAAATCCTGATCAATCTGGAGTATTTAGTGGAAGCCAGGACTGTGTGGGGAAAGGCTACTGAGGACCTGGACAACCCCACACAGGTCTTCACTCAGGCCCTTCCTCACCTCCTGCAGTCTGCCAAGGAACCTGTCATATATTGGTAATAATTTTCATAAAAAGAATTACACCCTATTTAAGTCTTCTCCCTTAGTTGTACTGAGACATTATGCACATTGTAGCACATCTAATGTTATTTAGCTCATAGAGTTGTGTGAGGCCTGAGTCAGAGTGGGTCTTCAGTAGCTTCAGTCACACTTTCACATTTATTCATGGGTCTTGACCTGGTTTCAGACACAGGCCGTCCATTTTACTGCCGACATTAACCAGTAAAGCTGCGTAAGCAACACCCCGGTAGAGGATCGTGCTTCCTCTTCCCAGGTGGGTGCCAGGCCATACTACAGATATCCCAGGCTGCAGGGATTGCAGAAGGCAGAGTGAGCATGAGTTTCAAGGTATACCTCAAAAAAATCTAAGACTTCAAGTATTTTTTAGTTTTGTATTAAAGGGGGCAAGGTTGTTTTCTTTCAAGTAGCAACTGTTGGACTTCGCTTGCACCCTATTTTGCTCATCAGTGTTGTGGCTCACCACTTCCTTCTCAAACATAAATGGGACTTGGTGTACTTAACTTCACAGTGCACTTTCAGAGTGCTCTGGCCCTTTTTGTGATAAGGTACTGGACAGAATAACTGTTAGCATTACTGCTGTATTGAATTCTAGTGTCTTATGGTATGATCATGCTCTCCTCTCTTTGTTTGACTGTGCATGTTAACTCTCAGTAGGATACACCATGATGGATATCATTAATGCCTAATTTTGGTGCTTAAATTAGACCCTAGGCACACTTCATAGTCTGCAGGTCCTTGGAAAGCTGCTGAAAGTACTTGTGTGCCCTTGAGTATACTGACTACTAAAGAAAGCTGGGCTTCTCATTTATTGAAATAAAGTGCCTGGAACTGGACAGTGTGGCGTGCCTCCAAGTATAAAATGCTGGAGATTTCAACATGGAGTATTTAGTGTTCCTAGTGAACAGTTGGATTTATTCAATCAAATTATTGTATAAAATATGAACACAGCCAGTCTCTGCCTTTTATTGAAAATCTAGCCTGAGGCACTCCCATGAATATAGCACATTCAGCAATGCTGAATCGACCTTGTTAGAGTACACTTTGACAGCCAGAGATTTATGTTCCAACAGTGGTATTCATGCCTGTCGTGGAGTGGATGACTCTTAAAAATTATCTGTACATCAAATTTCATACTTATTTGTAATTTTTGGCAATTTTGGCATTGGTAGATTTTAGTTTCTTCCTGTTATATTGTTTAGAATGTTAAATAGAATTTTTTTTTCTAGTAATGGCTGCTTTATCATATACTGTAAACTCGAATGCAGAAGTTGCATCTTTTTCTGCCAAAGAACTTTGCAAGATACCAAATGAAGCAGATAAATAGATATAAATACAGTAGTTCAAGAAAGAATGGAGAAAGCAGTGGGAAGATTGGTTGCTATACAAGCATGGGCACTTTCTGTTTTTAGTGTATACCCCTGGCACAGACTAATGGAAAGCTTTCAAGATATTTTCAGGAAATGTCTGCTTTCATCTTACTTATCTAAGCTGGCTGGTTCCAGTGAACTGTGGTCAGCTTCATCTACAAAGCCTATGCAAGAGGTTCCCCTGCTAAAAGCTTTGAAGCATTTCAAAATGTTCTGGGATTAGTTTATAAGCATTTGGCTGCAGTATTTAAACAAACTCAAAATGACCATGATCACTAAACAAAAGCCATCATTATATGTGTGCAGCCACTTTAGATAAATGTGTCATGTGGAGATGTACTCTAGAGGTTTACTCTCTTGGAGATAACAGTTCAGGAACTGGAGAATCTTGGGTTCAAGTATGTTTTTACTCCTCTGCACACGAGAGCACATCTATTGCTCAGTACTGACATTTCTAAATAATTTTAAGATTAATTTAGATGTTTCTGATATTACTACTGTGTTCTTATCTGAAAGTGTGTGAATGTTTGAAATGTATGAATCTAATGTACAAATACATATAGGATATAGGATATGAATCAGACTTGCAGAGTGACTCTTTTTCCTCCAGAAACCACATACAAGTCAGCTGGATGATAATTTTATTTTAGCATGTCTGATGATGGAAGTTCGGTTCCAGGTTTCAGCTGAGAAAAAGAATTTATCATTAACCTAGAAATGTAATTGTTTCCTATTTTGAAACAGAGCTGAGCTTGCAGGACCAAGAATCCAAAGAGTCTTTTTATAAAAGCATTTGAATGTGGTTGTAATGTTGTGTTTATCTGTAGTTATATTATTGTGTGAAATAGAGAAAAGGCAACTTTGTCTTAATGCATTAAAAATATCTTCTTCCCTTTTTCTCTTAATTTTAGGCTGTCATTTGGTAAGTGTGAATTCAAATAGATTTTCTGTTAAGCAGTTCTTAAGTCATTTAAGCAGTTTTTTCTATTGAGCTTGCTTACTTATCAGCAATTTCTAAGGAAACTTGAGGCTGCTTGTTTGGCATATTATGGACATGATCAATATTATCCTAGTTCTTTCTGGCACGTTCCAGTATTATTTAGGAAACATACACAGAACAGTACCATGAGAGATTTCAGTGTTGCTAATTGGGATATCAGTCAGTGCAAACTTTAAAATTAATTAAATATCTTCCTCCTTCATAAGGGAGAAAATAGAAAAAACCTCAACAGTTTCCAAGAAGGTGTTTCTCCTAGAACAAAAAACCCCACCGTTGCTGCAGTGATGTTACACAGGAAGTGACCCCGTGAATTTCCTTGCAGCCCATACAGCTGCAGTATTTTCCATGCTGGTATTCTCACAGGAAGCCTTCTAATGGGACATTTGGATGTGCTGTGTAACTTCCATGTGTGCCCAGCACAAACTCTCTGAGTCCAGCATAATTAGTTCCTCTTCACAGTGCTGGCGCTTGGCTTCCTCAGCGGGAGTGGAGCCTTAGCACACGCTGTGTCCTGGACTCCTGCTGCATGGAGTTAGGAGGGTTGGCTCAGAAAGCTGTCATCTCTGCACCTGCCAGCTCTGCTGCCCAATGCAAGGGAAGAGCAGGGGCATTGCTGTCTGCCAGCCCCTCCAAGAGATAGAAATCTGCATGTTCTCAGCTGCTGTATGTGTGGGCATTCAGGACATCACGCACCACCAGCAGAGCTGGTGTACAGAGTGCATCACCAGCTATAAAGTGTCCTTCGTGGTGCTGTTCTGACAAATCTTTTTGTTAGAATCTAGAAATACTTTTGCGTGAAAAATCATTTTGGATGATCTCCTTCAGTCTGTTGGAAACTTTATATTCCAAATATACTTGTGAATTAAGAATACAGTAGTAGGGAAAGTACTTTTTTCTGACACTTCATTTTAGCCTTTTGTGTGAATGAGTTGTTGCCACTTGTGTTTCAAGCTCTGACACAGTGTGCTAGATTTCAGATGGCTGCTTCAGCATGTTGACTCATTGGGGAGCTGACTTGGTCAGTGGAGTTCATGTCCCATTGAACTTCACACCACAACTATGATCAAGCAGATGGAAAAGTTGCCCAGAGAGAGAACTGTTTTAAATTGATGTTTCTTTAAAAGGTGTGCATTTAGAAGATTTCTTTTGTAATGTCATGTTTTTCCTTCTTCCATAATCAGTGCTTTGCTTATTTCAAGTCATGTCATAAGTAATACAGTGGTATAGAACAATTGCATAGAAAACGTTGTACAGTAGTAGTAATATAGACAACTCTGAACTAATGCTGCAAGCAAGACATTAGTAATTCACATTAACAGCTGTCCTAAACTTAGTTTGAAACTAAATGTATTTTAACTTCATCCACTGAACAAACTGAAATGTTCATGTTTTAACTGAATCCTGAAGCTATAGCCCTATGAAATTATACTTGCTTCCTCATTAATAATTAATCTTAATACATTCAATGCAAACATTTTTTTATCATGAAACACTACCCATCTGTCAAAAGAAAAACATGACTAGCACACACTTGAATCTTTTATATTCAGAGTTTTAATTTTATCTTAGTTAACTTTGTAAAGAACAGCCTACTTTAGTGGGGATATGACATATAAGCAGCATTTTTGACTGACAGGAAACTTCATTGTGAGACAAAAATCTGTGTTGATTTGGCTTGCTTCTGAAACAAACAAACAAAAAAATGTAGACATGCACATCACTGGAAAAGCTAGTATAGCTTCTTGTTGTATGATCCCCAGGTATTTTGTACCAGCAGAATTGTTAGCATGGATTCTGGATTAATGTGTTTGGTTCCACATTGGCAGATAGTCATAATGGTACCTCTAGTAGGCCGAATGCTGTGTCCTGTTCTTCTTTAGCACTGAAAAAAATTGTGCTCAAAGTAGAAGTACTCTATTCCTTAACTCTTCTGGAACCACTATAACGGAAAAACTTCATTAAAAAATCCCCATGAAAGAGCAGTATTGTTTGAAGATCTAATCATTCCTCTTTCATGGTGCTTGGTGCAGGTTTTGGAATGTAAAACCCTACAACACTAAACAGTAAATGTGTCTAGAAAGGCAGAGTTTTATTCGAGAGATCTATTTTCCTTTGTCATATTGCTGTTGAAAATGTCAGGCTTGACATGATAGACAATATTTTTTCTGTGAAGTGTATAATGGTTTTTAAGGAAGAAGAATCCCAAAGGTGATTAAAAACCATGAAAGCCCTAAAAATGCTGCTTTATGATTGAATTATGTCTCAGAAAATAAACTTCTTTGAATGATTGAGCTGTTAGAATTTGCTTGGATTAACAGTGCTTCACAGACCTACAGGAAGACCCAACTGTCTATGTCAGTAGAAAATTTTATTTTTCCTATCAATAATGTTATATTGGAAAATATTAGTGATGCTATAGTATTCCACAGTGATCGGAAATAAACTAAAATTACTCAGATGCATGAAAATTTGGAGGGGAGAGGAGAAAAAATAACTTAGAGAGGAGCTTAATTATTTTTATGTGATAATTGATAGTGGGCAGTACACTGATGGAGACTTGGGTTTGTGTCCTGATACTGTAGGAATCAAATGCAAAGGCAGTTTGTACTTCTCATTACTTCTCATGTTACTTCTTGAGATACAAAAACATTTTGACACCCAGTGGCACTCATCCAGTCTGGCTATTAAGTTCTGACCTGAAGTGAGATGTTAACAGTGAAGGCAAAAGTGTACAGTATTTCTGAAATGTTTTCATATTTATGAAAACAAAAAAAATACAGCTTCTTCTGGGTAGGAAGGAAATGCATATCACCCAAAGATGATGTATAAAGTGTTTCTCTAGACAGTGGACTATGATAAAGCTCTCAGAATTTACAGACAATCCAAGCCAGTGCATTTAACATCAGGGCAGGTGGCTCTTTTTACATATCCAATTAAAATAAATACTGGGGATAAGAAGACTGCAACCAGTCGATTAACCAGAATGTTGTGTAAGTAAACATAATCATATCTTCATAAAATTTTGCCTGGCACAGTAAAAAGAATCTAGAACCATCATGTCTGCAGCAGTAAATGTTCGCTTCCCATTCCTCCCCACCAGGAAAAGTGTGCTTTAATTGGCTAGGAGCAGCCACCAACCAGCATGTTGCAGAAATTGCAAAGTGTACATGTGTAATTGCATACTCTAGGTGCAAAACCAGCAGTAGTGCAAAAAGTGCAGATGCCTCGTTGTTTAGAGGCTTGAGATGCCAGCACGTGATATATACCACACTTACACCCTATGTTCCACAGAAACACACCTTTTGCTCTCTCTTCCACCCTCTCTCCATCTGAACATCTTAAGAACACACTGAATAGGTGTAATTAATTAATCATAAAACTCAGTATTTCTGAGATGAGATACTAGGGTTTTTAAAAAGTTAAAGAATAGTTGAGATGTGTCTGGCTCTTCAGATTTGTTCCAAACCTCATCACGTATTCTGCTGGGTTTTGGCATATGTTTAGTTCAGTGTACTTCCACAAATCAGAGTTAATAGTGCTCTTCTGCTGTGGAGCTGGTAAGATTGAGATTAAGGGTAGAAAAATGATTTACTGGAGATCATGAAGCCGGTAGTAGATTAGGAAATAAAACAAGCAGGAAAAGAGTTTGGGGTTTTTGGGTTTTGGTTTGTTTTTCAAACGTACTTGTGCTGTTATTTCTGGGAAAAGATGCTTAAGAATCCATAACTTTCGGGGATTTCTAAGAATCTCATTTTGAGAGGTCCAAAACCACACTCGCATTTCTTTTCAAAACTGGGAAAGTCAAGTAGAAAAGTGTTGAGGTTGCTACATTTAAATTCTGAATTAAAAAATTTGGACACAGTGTAAGCAAGGCTATTCCTAGCAGGTCTCTTTACTCAGCTGTATTATTCCAGGTGCTTGATCTGTATACTGGACTGTAATCAAGTTACAATGTTAAAAAGTTGTGAAACTAAACCATGATAAATTTTATGATCATTGTTTCCCTAGTAACTGAGCACAGGTGAGTGTACATTTTATAAAGTCAAGTATTGATATTATTTACCTAAGCATATTGCATGGTAGCTGTTTTGACTTACTGCAAGTCAGTATATTTTATTCTGTCTTTTTTGATTTTTTTTTTCTTACAAATCACTAAGGTAGTGAATTGATAAGAATACCCATATGTGGAATAATAAAGTGCAAAAATGGATGGAGATGTATATATATATATAAAAAACAATGTTTAGTCCATACAATGTATCAGGTTTGAATATAAAAGCATCTTTTAGATACAGAATTGTTCTGCTGTATGTGCACAATAATTCTCACAAAGGTGTGTATTTTACAAAGTACTTAAGAGATTCAGGTTCTCACAAGCTTACATTTTATCATTCTTTAATCTGAGACCTGTATATATACCTTATACCTGTGCTTAATTTCGTGTAGCTAGGTAATCCAGATACTTCAGTGGCATAGATCCCAGTATTTGAGAGGTGTCACAGGAATACCTTGTGAATCATAAAAAGTAAAAGAAGATGAAATGGATGAGAGAATCAATTTTAAAATAAATGTTAAATGTACTAGATTTAAAATGTTGACTAAGTTAAAGAAGAGGGGGAAATGGGAATAAATGATCAAACTGAGAAGTACCTTTGATCTGTCAGCTGGTTAGCAGAAAAAGGCTTCATATAAATGGAGCTCTTTAAACAAAGCCTGTCCTTGAAATGTGTACATAAGAAACTTAGATTTGTTAGGGAGAAACAGCTGATAGTGATTTCTTCTGGGTTCATACTGGGAACCTGTTTTTGCCTTGGCATTATGCTGATAAGGAAGCTAAATTAAAAGTTTGTGGAACAAATCCCTGTATGAATTCAAGGGCTTTAAACAGGACACATTTTTATAGACATTGTAATGCTTTGTGTCTGTGAACTAACATTGTAGTGATCTTTTGGAGTACAGTAACGTGGACATGTGTGCCATGCTCCATTTGTTTTTTAGAAAATCATCCTACAGTCATATCTTTCATACAAAATAGTGAAAGTCTGATCCACTAAACTTTGTAGAAGAGAACTCTGGATAAGAAACTGTACGTGTTATGGAGCTGGTTTTGCTGCTTCCTTAGTCTTCTTGCCTGGCTCAAGGTCTTTCTAATCCACTGTTAAAGAAATCTGAAAGTGCTGTTTTACATAAAATTGCCCAAGTAATTGTTTTTTTGCCAGACCTATGTGATATTTGTGTTGATGGCAGTCTTGGTAGTCATTTCAAAATGACTAAGTCTTTGAAAGTAGAGTTCTTAAATATCACCATAACAAAAGGCAAATAAAACCATTCTGTATTATTATTGTGGCTTAAAAGGAGTCATGGATTCTGGAATTTTTGTCATTCCCATTGTTATTAGCAGAATATTTCCAGAGTGTTGGCTGTCATCTTTCTCATTAGACAGGCTAAGCCTGGTTTAGAAACAGCGATCGCAGAGTACCTAATGAAGCCAAGTGCTTCGTGTTACAGGATCAGCATAATTCTAGCAAATGCTTGCATGCAATGTGACATCATTTTCCACCTGCTGAACCTTCTGAAATGTGTAGTTCTTTTCCTGGACAGCTGCTGAGGAAACTGACTCTATTCTCTGTGTGCATACATAAGGTCAAGACACTTGCTCAGAGGGAACGTTGTAGGAGTGATGCTGTGTGAGAAAACCCATTGGTGAGCAATTGCAAAGGTTAAAATAGTTGTACAAAGCAATAGGCTTCCAAATTTTAATTTTGTCTCAATAGAAATTGTTGCTATGGTATTTATGTGCTATTGGTCACTCATGGGGAGCTGAATATGGGAATAGGAAGAAATGCCAGTTGCTTTCTGAGAAGAGTTGTTTTATATAATTAATTATGTTGTGGCAAAATAGTATGAGTTATGTGAACTGGAAGTTTCAGATGTTTAGCTAATTTTTGAGGCACTCTAAATTTTTTTGCCATAGTTATTTATCCTTAGAGTGTACATTCTAAGGCATGTTTCCTGCAAGTACACAGATCTGACACAAAGAGCACCAAGTGGCTGTAGTGAATTGTCACACCATTTGATGAAATGTCACCATGAGTTCTTTGAACACATTATAGATTTTCAGACTTATTTTGGCTGTTCCTTTGCATCAGATTTCTACTTTGCCTAAAATTAATTGCTGGCCTAATTATAGAAATTTTTTAATATATGAAGTTTTTTACTTGTCCTTCATTAAAAGTCAAAGGTCATTTATCTTACAGAAGTTAATATTGTGAGGACAGCCTGAATTTACTTGAATTTTTTCCTTTTCTGTGTCTTTTTGTATCAGTGCAACATTACTATAGATTTTTTTCATTGCAGGATCTTTGTAGTTACACAGCTGTTTGTTATAAATAACAGCTAGCAGCTGATGGAGTGATCCTTAAGTTTCAAGGGAAAGGAAGAAAGTGTCATAAACAATACATCCTGATATTCATGTGAATTGTTTGTTTGTTAGGTTAAAAAAATCCCCAAAGATCCAGAACAATTGCATTTTCTTAAATCCATTTTAAATAACAATTTCTGTACCTGATAAGGTAGCTCTCTGTCTATGGCCTCAACTCTTCTCTCCTGCATAGTTTAGTTAAAACATTTAAATGCCTTCCAGAAATTTCCTTATGCAGCTTAATAGAAAAACAAGAGTTGAACTCTCGTATGAAGGAAAAGACAAGAACTGACTGCTCATATGAATTGTTCGAGTAGAGCCTGCAGAGTACTTTGCAGCTGTCCCCTGGGCTTGCAGAGCCCCTGTGAGGAGGGCAGGGTGTGACCCGAGGGAGCTGTGCTGCACAGCCTGCGCCCCAGGGCCTGCCCGAGTCCCTGCCCGCCGGCCGAGGCAGCGGTGGGGTTTGGGCTGCTGCAGCTTTAGCTCAAGTGCCAGCTGCCCTTTGGATACAAGTAACTCATTGGGGGAGAGGGTGGGGGTAAGAAGGAAAGAGAGAAAAGCAGATCCATCGTCTTTTTTTTCAGGTGGTAGCAAGCACTTCCATCAAATGCTTGGATAACCCCTGCTAGTGTAGAAAGGCTTTCCTTTTCCTGTTGGTCGCATCCATCCAGTCGTATCTGGCTACACCACAAGTGAAATGTTGGCCCCATTTAAAGGGAATGGAAGTTGACTTGCATCTGGACAACAACTGTATGAAAAATGCGTGCAGAAGGTGAACTTTACATGAAGAAAAAATATATTTTGCATAACTATATTCACAAACATGTATCAAAGAACATACTTATTGAAGAGACATGTAGAAGCTGCACAGGAAAAAACGAAGGTAGTAGAAACAATTAACAAAGTTAACTTTTGAATGAACCTTAATTTTTGCCGTATACTTGGATTATATAGGAATTCCAGCCGTTGATTTTGAATCACTGTTGTTAGCATTGATTTAAATGTAGTGGACAAAAATTTTAAAGCATGAATAATTTAGTTTCTGTTGCCATCAGAGGATTAAAGTGCCTGTGCTGGATTCTGTGGACAAGTCAGTACACAATAATGAAAGGAAGTTAAATAATGAATAAAACATAAGTTGCACTTCAGTTACAAAATTCTTGTCTTTATGATGAGAATAGGATCTTCAGGCTATATTTAAAACTAGACCAGAAGTGGCTTTTTTATCTTAGTAAGAAAATTGCCTGTTTATTTCTGTCAGTTATTGCTATTCAATACTGTGGCCTTTAGAGTGTGTTATCTTTCATTAAGAAAGTATAATACAGAAATATATTGTGGGAGATTAGAGAAAACTCCCTCTGAATTCCAGTTTCCTCTTTGACTGATTGGATTTGGTAATAAAAGGCCCCAAATTAGAGACTACTTTAATTGCAGAGTTTCACGTGACACTGATCACAATTTCTTTTTTCCAGTACTAGTATAGTTTAATTTAAAAGACTCAATTCTGAAGAGATATTTAAATACTTTGCATCTTGTTTGTAAGTTAGATGCTTCCAGTTCAAGATTGTCTGTCAAATATTAATGTGTTCTAATGGAAATTGTTCACTCTGGAGACAGCCTTTTGCTTTTAAGGGTTTGGGGTTTTTTAATGTTGAGTTTTTAAAATCATGCTCGAACTAAAGTTATAAGAAACAAGTGGAGTTTGGGGTTTTTTTCACTGAAACTGCGAACATAACAGCTAAATTACAGAAATTGAGGCTGTCATATTTTCTATTTTCTGAGCATATGTTTAAACATAGTAATTAAGTGTAACCACTTACTTACATGAAAGTTAATAGTTTTTTGAGCTCCCTGGTGTTGCATCTTTATCTTACAGCTAGACTTAGGTTGTGCTTCAAATCAGCTTCCTGTCTAATACTAACTCTGGCCTGATGGATGCTCCATGCTTCTGGATTTAAGATACTTAACTAACAAAATTCCAGTCCCTAGGCAAGTGTACTGCATCTAGTGAGATACTGGCAGTGAGAGGCTCTACCTCAAATTAAGCAAGCAGACAATGTATTGTGAAGAAAATGCAAAATGAAAAAAAACATTGATGGTTTCAACTTACTCTGTCCAAATGTCTGAGTGCCTTTGGATGGGGATTCATGAAATGGATGAGTACAGCAAGTGTTGGTTGTGCTTTTATAAGTGATTGATCCATGGCAGCACTACAGTTGTATGTACAGGCAGATGGTCCATGGGCTGCAATGCACATCCAATTCACTGAGTTTTATTGCTGATGTGTAACACTTACTGGATTGACTCAGTCTAGCCAGTTGTCTTAAACAAAACAATTGCTTTTGTTTAATCAATTGTGTTGGAGACTTTCTTAAAAGGAACATAAATGGAATATAAAAGGGTATTATATAAAACTGCTATAGTAAAAGAAAGGCATTTCTGATTAGTAACGTTTTTATTGCATTGCTAATTCCATCAAATCTGAAACATAAGAATAGTGCAGATATATTTGGAGTGTTAAAAACAACCCTGCAAAACCAAATCACCCCAGCCCTTCTGTGTTGATGCAGCAGAACCTATTAGAATGGCGTGGTTATCGGAATGGTTATAGCTGGAGCAAGGGTCTATTGGTCAGAGGTTTGTTTGCATCCTTGTAGCACATATGCAGTAGTCTGTGTCTGTGGTTTTGTTGGGGAAGGGGGAAAAATGCTGTCTGTAGTGCTGCCAGCTCTTGCTTCATTTCTGTGTTCTGAAACAAGTGTTAAGGAAGCTTTTGGGATCATTCATTAGTTCAGCTCCATCATTCTGACAGAAAACCAGTTATCAACAATCCTGGTTATGATGATCTTAAAAAATGAAGTCTTAAGTGACTAAAACAAAAGGAAGAAAGAAACAAAGAATAAAAAACCCAGCCCTTACCTTGTGGTGGTTATGTTAAGAGTCTTATTCACAGTGCTTAAGTGCCTGTAACTGGCAGAAAGATATCTTATTTTCCAAAGCTTACTCTGGAAAGAGAGTAGTGCTTGCTGGAACACCTGTTCCATCATTCTCTTTTATATTTCTGTTCTTGTTCAAGTTGCAAGCATGTCAAACAAAGTAAGGGACTTTAAAAATTGTGTTTGGATCCATGGCTTCTGCCATAACCAGCAGCTTTTACTTTTTCAAGCTTCTTACATTAGAAAAAAAATTAGGAAGACTGGCAATGCTTATGTTTTTCTATGAGGAGCTTATTATTAGTCTTAGGAGAATTAGCATATGGCTTTTCTTCATGAGTATACAAGTGCTTTCCATGATATTGGGGCAATTCATGTGCAATCAAATTCTCAACAATTTATGTATAATTTTAAGTGACCAATTTTGAGGAGTGGAAAGGAGCTCAACTCTTACGTGGTTGCGGTTTTACCCCTGTTTTCAGGTGTCTGTTTCAGAGAGCTGTAACTGACTGGCAACACAGTGGTGGCTTCGGAAATTTTTCACTTTTCCAAAGGGAATCACAGAATTCATCTTAAACAGAAAATCCAGAAAGCTTTCCCTGAGATCCAATAGCTGAGGGAAGGATGGTACTGGACAACTGGTTTGGGTTTTTAGAAAGAATATTAGGAAATGCCGATTAACGCTTTTAACTACATAAAAGTTTTCTCTTTTCTGAATGCATTCAGCTTTGTTAAGGTATGCATAGATCTAAGAACAAGTTGTGCACCCTACCGTATGAATTAATGAAACTTATTCCTAAAAATAATTGAGGTTTAACTCCTAAACATACTTGCCAAATGTTTTTGTAAGGCAAGTGATTCATAGAAAGCTTGAGTCTTGAGCTGAAGCACTGGAACTATGTAAACATTTTGTGGTAGCCAGATGTCCTTTAATAGCTTGATAATAATTGATTATTCTTCACATGAATTTCACTTTAGTGAGTTTTTCTTCTTGAACATGTAGCATATGTGGAATAGCCAGCAAATACAAATTTTATCAATCAGATACAGTTGGACATTTTTAACACATTTGAAACGTTACGAATGCCTATTTACCATATGGTGTAAGTGGGTGTGCAGGAAACAACACTCTCATCAACTCTGATATACTACTTTTCCATGATCTGAGCATGAACATTTCCTTTTAGTAGCTCTTGCTGAAGGCAAGCCTTTGAAGAATGGGTGTGTAATTTTGGACTGTAACATTTACATTTGTGTACTTCTGTAGGTGGTTATTTTAAAATCAGTTAATCCTTTAGCTTTTCTTATTTTTATTTGACTTTGTTCATAAAATTTTGTTCCAGATTAATGCTGCAACATGTGGAAGAGGTAACAGAAAAGCATTTATATTTTCTTTCCACTGGTGCACTAGCCAGTTGTTATTTTTGTGGTCCCAAGTATCCTATTTCCTGATTATACTCTACATCTGTAGAAGATGCTGCAGACTTTCAGGGAATTCTGCAATCTTTGAACTGAAATCCTGTGTGTCATTAAATTGAACTAGTCATCATAGTTTCTTGAGAGATAAGATCATTGTAATATTTGTGACTTGAAGATCCTGATCCCAAATGCTGTTCCAGCTTGTTTGCACACAGTTAAGGTTTAATTCAGTTAAGCAGTCCCTCTATACATACTCTGTTGTGCAGTCCCTCAAACATACCATGGACCAGTGTTACTTAGAGCACATAACTTACCCCTCCGTGCAAACCAGCAACTTGTGCTTGCTTCTTTCCCAGACAAAAGCTTCTGCTTCTGCTGCAACAGCCACTTGAAACCAGAAAAGTACTTAATAACTGCTTTTCAAATTACAAGTTAAAGCATCATTTAAAGGCCAAAAGGACACCGTTTTCCAAGAGAAAAGTGTTTGTACATATATTCATAAATATTTAACATGTTGCACCATCAAGATGCAACTTTTAACTAATTGCTACAAACTTGCACGTGCTTCTCTGAAATTACTTGTTGATTTAGTCCCTTGCTTACCGCATAATTGGTTGCTTAATTAGTTTTAAAACAAAGTTCAGGTAAGGAAAAAAAATTGATCCATGTCTAAAACTTTTTTTTACTTCCATGTCTCAATATTTAATGCCTGGCAACTTCTCTGAAAATAGCAATACCTTTTTCTTTCTTTCTTGGTGTAAACTATAATAGCTATTCTTTAAACAGTGTGTCTTAAACAGGGTCGGACATTTAGGACGTGCTTGTAATTCATGAAACAATGGACTATCACCAGCTGCAGTTCCAAAAAGAAAAAAAAAGCATGTGAGCTTCATGGCAATAAATGTTTTGGTTTTAGAATATTCCTTAAAACTGCACAAGCCTTCTGCTGTTTTCGAAAAATAATGTCCTTGTTAATATCTTCTTAAGCCCATGGCAGGACTAAGAAAATTCATATAAAAATAATAAAAATGCATGTAAATCTACATCATGGCCAGGAGAATGGCTACAGCGACCTTGCCCCAGCACTCAGGAAGGCATGACTGTTTCTGCCATATATAATGTCCATATATGAATATACAACCTGCTTAATTCTGAGAAGGGTGAACCGAAGACAAGCAGAAATGCATCTCCTGGCCTTCCTTGCGTTATCCGTGTCTCCAGACTAACACTCTGATCCTCTCTCAGCACCTCCCGCGTTCCCTGCTGGTAAAGCGTCCCCGTGCGAACCCAGCCCCCTGCCGGCCTGGCCGGGGGCGCTCTGATTTACCAGCCCAGGGAGTGACCCCAGTGCCTCCCACCGGGAAAGAAACAACGCTCCCGTCTGGCATGAAGTGCATTACAAAACCCACAGACCTCAGGCCAAGAATCACAAACCTGACTCTAAATAATTCTCTTTTATATAGAGAGCAGAGTTTATGCGTAACTCATTTCTTTCCACACCTTGCCCTTACTTTAAGCATCTCTGAAAGTGTCTCACCAAGTGTCAGTGTGTTTGAGAGCTGAACTATTTAGCTAAATGTACATATTGAAATGGAATCCAGAAAGAAGTGGGAAGTAATTTTAACTCATTAAAAGTCAGAATATTTTTTCATTAATTTTTTTTTGTAATTTTTTTTTTAATTATGAGATTCTTATTTCCTATGTCTTGTAAAGTCCTTTGTGTTTTATCACTCTTTTTGCTTAATTTAAAAGAATCTTCTCTATGCAGCTTTTTCAAGTGGTGGTGGTCTTAATACCAGCGACTGCAGGGAGATTGATCTCAGTTTTCACTCACTTGAAGACTTCCTAAGCTGGAAAGTGTTTAGGAAGCTGTAGACTATCTTGAATTTCATATTAAAAGTACATCATTGCACAAATGTATTCTGAAATAACTCTCATGTATGGTGTTAATGGCACTGTTTTTCTACAGTACGTGAGACAAAGTAACTTGCTGGGTTAGGAGTTCGTGTTAAGTGATCTTGTCAGGAATCTTTGGTGTTGAAATTTCTTAACATTCAGCATAAGCTTTATTACTTGATTTTGTTCATTAAAGTTTTTTTTTAAATATTTGAGCTTTGGAAGTAGATTCAGCTATTACCACATTTGCAATATTTTGCAATAGAATTAGGAGAAAAAGGAAGGACTTTGGGATAAAAATATATTCAGATAAATTAAAGGGCAAATGAGAACAAACAGCTCAGTTTTTCACCTCATCTGCATACAGATAATATATAAGTAGGTGGTCTGCATTGTGGTAGCTCCTTCCAAACTGAGGAATTTTAAATCTCTTTTATATTTTGGTCATATGAAGAAGCATATAACTTTTACTATGTGACTGTTTAGGAGCTTTTTGGTAAAGAATAATGACTGAGATCCTTCCTTTTATATGTGCAATTGTACATTCTGCACTTTGTTCATTCTGACATCTGTCTACATTGTATAACATCTATATACCATTGATTAGAAGCATACAAACTATACTCATTTTTTCTAATTAGATTTTTTTAATTTACTACATAATAAAAAATCCTATTTTGGTACAGCTTATATTGTATCTCATACAGACAATTTATTGTATACTGTAATTAATCAAATGTGACATTATAAACTGGTTTTCTTCAATACAGTTGTTTGAACTCATAAGCTTTGCTTTTTAACGTCTGCCACTCAAAAGTTGCTTTACTGAAATATGAGATATGTTTGGGTTTTTTCCAGATTGTCACAAACAACTCCACTTTTCAAGAATACCCAGGCAAGCCCAATGTACACACAGTTCCTGACTACATTACTGGAAGAACTGCATTTTAAAAATGAAGATCTGGAAAGTTTAACAAGAATATTTAGAATGGACTGACAACTTGAATGGTCAGTCAACTTTAAGCTACTTTGTGTGTCTTAAAACCAAGCTGGTTAACCACGGGTTTAATTTTCAGCATTTTGTAAGTATGTACAGTAACTACAGATTGTATCAGCTGGAGCAGAAAATGTGTGAAGCACATTTTAAAGTAAAGAAATATGTATGGTATGGAAATGAGTGTCATCATTTTGTCACTTACAGTAAATGCCAGCTGCTTACTTATCAACTAATCTGTTGATAATGTATGGTTGGTTTACTGCAATTTTGAGAGGAATTTTTACTACCACAATTTATAAAAAAAATAAAATTCTGTGTGGCTACAATGGCTAAGACTCAGCAGGGGTTTTTTAATTATTACAATGGAATTGTTATGTTCAGTTTTTGTGATACAAAATTGAGTTAAGAGCTGCGGATTTTTTGTATAATGCTGAGATTACATTTTTCATTCCAGGTAGGCCAAAAAATGTAAAAGCAAATACCTTACTTATGTTGATAATACTCAACTGATTCAATGAATATAGCATTATAGTAGCATTACTGAGTCACTCCTTCGTTCTCCAAAGAATAACATGATCATCTTAGCATCTCCTACTCCCTGAAATAGTTGCACAGAGAACAAAATAACACTTTCAGTTTTTTGAGCTTTTTTAAATGAAAAATGAAATTTAGTATGAATTGTAGTACTTGCATTTCTGCTTTTTCATTTCCTTCCTATGGGTAAGAATTTTGAAGTCTTGTGAAGAAGGTGACTAACCGCAGTTGTTCAAGGTATGTTAAAATATGGATCATCTACAAAGTGTTTAAAAGCAGTAGAAAGGAATTTGGATTGGTTTGCTTTTTCTTGGTTTGGAAACGTTCAAAGTTTGTCTACAGGGATCAGGAAAAGAGGGGAAAAAAGAGTGTGAGTCTCCAATGGTAAGAGCAGTGCTGCTGACTTTTTTCCAGTTGCCCTCGTGCACGGAGCAGGAACCTTTAAGAATAATGACGACAATACACAAATATGTCTAATTCATTGCCTGTTTGTCTTGCTACTTCTGAGAAAAGGGGTGGTCTTTGAACTTGTGTAAAAGATATTTTTAAACAGACTCTAGTTGTTACTAATTTGGACTTTTAAAATACATTTTAATAACTAAAAGGTTTTGCTTTCAATAGTCAATTAATTTTAAAGATTTGTGTTATTTAGGCTTAGTGTATTTGGAATTGCTTCTGTCACTAACTGATTATTAATTGCACTTTAAAACTAGTCCACTAGTAATTCCTAATGATTCCATAGGGTGTTTTATTGCATAGTTCTCAGTTCAGAGGACACTGTATTTTGAGATACTTGAGAAGAAAGTTGTAACTGACAGTGCTTGGTCTGCAGCAAATGCCAGCATGAGTTAAGGCTGAGGCTGCTACACATCCACTCCATTTAAAAAACCAAAGTTTATTCCTTTGCTTTGCTTCTGTAATTGGACACCAGAAAGGAACTCTACACTTAACTAGTTCACTGCTGTTCATGATAATCAGATTAAATATGTAGATTACCCCCGACACACAGAAGCTCATGCACTTTGGCCGTGGAAGCTTCATTGTGCAGTAGACTTTATTTAGGAGATGCTTGAGTTTTCCAAACTTACATTGTAATGGGAAGTTATGTTCAGTGTAAGTTGTAAAAGCAACAGTTCAGAATTAGGATAACCTTTAATGCAGAGTTACAGCTATGTATTTTTCTAAGTACACAGTAGGGGAAAAAATACCCATTATGATTGGAGTGTGTCTGATACAAAATTTATAGGAATTACTGGATAGAAGTTACATTGGTTTTGTACCATGATGGAAAAGTTTACTTGATACATATGGAGAGAAGGGTCAAGACCTCACCAAAAGATAAACTTCTACAGAAGACTGAGTGATAGGTATGATACTCTGAGCAGAACTTAAACCTTGAATTTGTATCTGTTCACTTCTGATTTTGGAAGTTGACTACATGTCTATTTTTAGCTAGCAGATTCTGAGCAAGCCATTATCCTGTTCCATGCATGTTTACCTTGAGGCACAAAGATTACCTCAAAACAGTTCTGTCATACAGAGTACACCTAGAAGGAATTACAAAGGTACATCATACCAGGAATGTGACTGTGTTTCATCAGGTCTAATGGCTCTCATTTGGAAAGTTTTTACACTTCCTGTCAGTTTAGTAGTGTGATTTCTTTTTCGTAGTTATTTTTAGGCTTGGTCTTCAGCACCCACTGTGTAGGAAATGTATGATCTTGTAGTAAGAATGCATAGATCACAGGCTCAAAGACCTCTTTATCAGGGTTCACTATAACTGCTTCTACTGTATGCCTCAGCAGCTCAGAAAAGTAAGCTTTCAGGATTTTTGCATCTCTTTTTTCACTGCTGTGTAGTAAGCTCCCTCATTCTTTTCCTTGCCCTATGAGAACAAAATAACATTTCTCCATCCATGAGGCGAGAAGAACATTCTGTAGTATGCTGTGAACACCCTGAAGGGATATCCATACTTGTAAAGATTTCATCTCCATTAGACATGAGTAACACACATGTAAATAAATGCAGAAAGTATACATATATACCAATACTTTTGAGTAGGAGAGAGGCTATAGACTCATCCCAAAAGGATCTTTCAATACTCAGACTTAACTGGTGTATAAAAATCACAACTCACCAAAAATTCAGTTCATTTATGTAGTTTTCTTATGACCATGCTTTGCAACAGCCTAACTGCTTAGAAATATTCAAATCTAGATATCATTTTTTATCTTAAAGCAAATTTCTGTCACAACTATCTGTCTTTCAGAAGGTGTCACTCTTTCTTAACTCAGCTAGTTTTTGGTGTTGTTCTGCCCCTTGTCATTTTGCTTATGTTGGCAGAAAGATTGTTTCCTTGTGGCCTTGTTTTTGTGCTTACTGTTTTTCCTTCTGTGTTAGTTAAACAGATGAGAGCAGTTGACATTTGGGTCAGTGGTGGTTTCAGCCTTATCTCAGAGACACTAAATTGTAGTGACTGACTCCTGAGCTGCAGGTGTGGAGATCATGGATCTGGGGTTTAGGGTAAATGGGACAGAAGCCTCTATTTCGGAACAGCTCTGTTAAAGGGGAATAAACTTGATAAAGCCATCAGCACCTTAGATGATAAGGATCATAAAGTCTCAGAAGTCTGAGAAGTCTTTTACCATGTAAAGCATCCAGCACTGTCTGGCCATGGACCTGTAGCAGGGCAATTGGAGGGCAGGGCAATGTGTTTCCTTTAATAGCAGGGGGGCGGGAAGGAAACCAGACTTATATGGTGATTTTTTTTTTCCTGACACATATAATTGATTTAGTAAAGAACAGAAGAAGAGATTAGTTTAAAGCTTGAAGCAAAGCTTGCTTCATGCTGTTGCAGCTGTTCTGCCTCAAAGGAGGAAGGAATGTGTGACACATACCTGCATGTCACAGATTTCTTACCAAGTTTTCCATAGTTGTAATGAAACAATCTCAGGAAGAGAATAAGTACATAAACAGAGTCACATTTTCTCAACATTATTCAAAGCAGTCTTTATGCTGCCCAAAGAAGCTGATGGAAAGACTTTTTTGTCTATTTTCACACCAAAGTTCAGTTCACTGTCTGGTAAATACTCTCAGTGTAAGCACTGCACTCTGTAAAACTGAATTTCCTAGCGCAGAGCCCTTCCCTGCTGCCATGTGATTATTTTTGCCCATTGACCATGCTTTGTGATTTTGCTTGTATTTTGGAGAGAAAAAGGAGAGTGAGAGTGGTTCATGTGATGTTCACCATTTCAGGAAAGTAGAAAAGTCATAATATAAGCCATACACATTCAGGTTTTTGAAGAGATTACCTTGAATCTGTGTAAAGTTTGCAAATCAAGCTAGATATTGTAATGCAAAATTCTACATTAAAACAAGCAGAAGAGAGCCTCATTTATTTAATTGAAAACTATCAAAACAAAAAAGTTCCTTGGTAAATCTAGAGCAGCATAACTGACAGGGCTGTGCTGCTTTCTAAACCGAGGGCTGGAAATTAAGATCTACCCTGTCTTTCTTTTAAAGGGAGATGCAGGGAGAGACAAGGAGCATGGTACATGTATGAGATGTGTCTGGGGCCTCACAGGCTGTGTCCACACAACACATATAAGAGTCACCTGTATTTTCACTCCTCAGTCTCAGTGAGTAGCTTAAAAGTGAGACATCTGTTGTGGTTTTAGGGGGAAAATAACGGTTTTGTGAATCTTGATGTTCCATGTCCTACCCTTCTCCCCCTAGTTTGAGAGAACCTGGACTCTAAAAAGAGCAAGAGGAGATGAGCAGCTTAGCTGGACCTGCCTCTTGTAACTGCTGAGAAAAAAGCATTAGCACATCGGAGAAAAGAAAAAGGAAGAGAAAAGGGGAAAGTAATACTCATACCTTCTAAATTTAGGCATCCAAACTTAGGTACTTGTCGATCTTCATTTGCTTCAGAGAGAACTGATGCTCTTAAATTTAGGGTCTCCAAATCTTACCTTAGTGCATTTATGAAGTGGATGGTGGTAATGCCGCTGCTCCTATTCCCTGATTTGGGAAAGAAAGCAGAAAAGTCAGCTGAGAACGCTGACACAGTAGACTGGCTCTCCCTGGAGTAATTTGTAGTAGAGTGTGGCACAAAACTGAATGGGGACCTGCCCCTGCACAGTGGGGAGTTTCTAAGCAATCTGATCTTATTATTCACTTATTTTGGTGGCTACTACTTCACACAATTTTTCTTAACCTGTAAGAGTTAACACCAAATTCCAGTGAGTGGCAGTCTTTAGGGAAAAAGAAATAATGCCCGTATGTTGAAATTAGGTCATACTCTAATTCAAGAGTTTGCTTCTAAGTTTTTCATTCTTACTGTTTATTTCTGTAATTGCATGTGAACACACAGTATTGTGGGTGGAGTTTAGCTTGATCTCACTGGGACAGCAGGTAATGCTGAACTGTCATTTCCAGTGAGCATTAAATATTGAAAACACGGACTCAGCCTCTCTTTTTGGCAAGTCTTAAGTTTCCATGAGAAGCAGATGGTATATAAGGCAGGGCTAGGCACCTAACTATAAAGACCTCTTGTTTCTCAGCTGGGTATCTCTACCACCTGACAGCCAGTCCTCCTCTGATTAGAGTCAAAGGAAGTGGGTGTGCCTTCCCTTAGCAAAGTCAGAAAGTGATATTGGTGGAGACTTTTCGTCTCATGAGTTTTCTTTGTGTGACTCTTCATCTTAGAAACACTTCTCTGCACAGAGTGTGGATAGTACTTTGGGAGATGGGCTGCCTGAAAGATGCTGTAGAACGTGAGCTGTGGCATTTGTGGTGCTACACTTGATTTGGTGAGGTGGGCTGGAGGAGCTGGAAACACATATCTGCAGGTGGCTCTCATTTAGCACTCTGGTTTCAAAAAGCAAGGGAAAGTAGATGAGCCTCTGAGCAGTGTATGGACTTGTGTGATAAAGTCATTCCCCCTGAGCTGCTTGTAGCTGTAGAGTAGAGCGAAGTGCAAGCTGGAGTTCTGAAGAAAATGGATAAACTTTGCTATGAGAATTGAACGTGTAGACTAAACTCCTAGACTTGGCAAGGCTAATGAATCAGAAGAGTGCAGTAAGTGTGGCCCCATACTGCAGCTACCTGTTTACTGCCTTACTGTGCTATCCTGCAGTCACCTCAAGACAAGAGCTCTAATGAGCCCCTGTCCAACACCAGACCAGAAGCACAGGTTCTAAGACAGTTGCCTCTTGCCACTCGGCAGAGTTCCTCCTTGGAAGTCAGTCCCCGGACACTGTAGTAGCCTGCACTTGAAAGGGAAACTCTTCAGTACATTTTTGCACACTGTGATTACCTGTAGGAGCTGCCTGCAAGGATCAGAGCACAAAGCCACTGGGGCTACTGGCTGGTACATCCTGCATCATCAAATCAATGCCATTTCTGGCACTTTTTAGCTTCTTACATTTCATGGTATATGTAGCTGAATTGACGACTTAGTGGGACAGCAGCAGCTTCCTGGAGAGTCCTACAATTAGGTTAGAATTAGTCATCACTACAGAGAGCTTGAAGGACTTTGGATACGGTTTTAATAAGCTGCAAACATTAGATCAGGATTTACATCATAAATCTTTCCTTTTTATTCCACTCAAACAGGAGTGCCTGCACATCAGGCACTCCTTATATTATCAGGTTAATATAATTTAACAGTACAATAGTTAAGTATCAAAAAGGACCATAATTGGTAGTATTACCTAAGAAGCCACAGCAACCTTGCTTACAGCTGTCAGCTAAGATCTGACTCATCTAAGGTATTTTATAGCAACCATATGTTAGGCACATCTATCTCACCTATTATGCAGGAAAATGATAACATTTCCTAATCAGGATTTGCCACTAAGCAGGATTTTCCATAAACACCTCAGTACTGCAAGTGCTACCCACAGCCAGAAGAAAACCTTTTGCAGACACTTCTGATTTGTTAATTTATTAAATAGAATAAATGGTTGCAAATCTGTGGCTAGTACTGATTTAGTAGTTCAAAGTGTAGGTACATTACTTTGGCAGTTGAAATGGTAAATAGCACTTTAGCACAGAATTCATTAAGATAATTACAAAGTTTTGCACTTCTTGTTCAAAAGTTTCAGATTGAGGACATGTGATCCAGTAAAAATACTTTGCTGAGATGGTGCAAGCAAAGTTGTCTTGGTGTAATATCTGTAACCTGCATAGCCAGAAAAGAGAGGGTGAATTCATATCAGTATGGGAGGGAAAGATTGAAAAATAAGCTTGAAAATACTATGGTTGTTTGATAACAATGTGGGTGGTTAAGCTAGAATAATAATTGCACTTTAACAAAGGCAATTGTTAAAAGACACACTGTTAGAAACTCCAATGTCAGAAACTCCAATGGCTGTTGATTTTTGAACAAGGTTTAGATCCAGTTCACTGTTACACAGAAACCTGCATAAGCCTACACCCCTCTGCAGTTTGACTTGACTCCTTGCACAAAGACTGGTTAAATGTCCATCAGCCTTTATTATTCCTCAGTGGTCTTGGGAATACAAGAGATGAAGCTGCAGTCCCAACATTTCCTTCTGTTCTCAAAAGGGCAGCAGTTTTACTGCTTAAAGCTCTGACTTAAAAGCGTTTTTGAGTACATTTTTTTTAAACTATGGGCTCTCAGTGAATTAAAACAAACAAGTAGACACTTTTGCTGTTTAAGATCCTTGGCTTATTAAAAAAATTCACAACTAGAAATGTAGTTTAAGTGTTTGTTCCTTATGAAGATAATGAAGAGCATTTGAAAACTTGAAAAATAAGTGATTTTACAGATACCATATTAGCCCTCTACAGCTCTGGGTCATATATATTTCATCTCTACTATGTATTCATTTCTAAGATCCTCCCAAGCTCTGCTTTTTTGCTCTCTGAACATCTGATGCTTCTTGCTATTCTTCTATAACCACAGATGTGCCCTCTTCAAAAAACTCACAATCTCACAATGCTAAACTGACAAGCTGAGTGTCAAACCACACACCCCAAGCAGCCCTGAAGAAAAACAGAATCACGCTTGAAGAAGAACAGAATAAATCACACAAATTGTTTCCAAAGAATGCATCTGAAACATTGCAAACTGTGCACAGGCATTGTTTCCTAAGAATGCAAATGCCATTTTTATGCTCACTTACTCTATAAGCAGAGAGTGCTCTCAGAAAGCAGAGATTAATTTGAACAACTTTTTATTTCCTTGTTAAGTTTTGTGTCTCTCCGAGCTGAACTGGAGCCTTGCCGTGGGCCCAAGCTGGGTCTCCTCTGTGCCGAAAGGCAGCCTGGGTGTTGCTGTGCCGGCTGAGTTGCGGAGGGCTGAGTGGGGCCGCTGTGTGCTTCGCTTCGTGCACCGCGGAGCCGCCCTGCCCGTGAGAGGGAGCGCAGCGGGAGCTCCCTCCCGGCCGAGAGCCGGCCCGCAGCTGCCGCGGGCCCTGCGGGACAGAAACGCTCTGGGCACAGCGCACTGAAGCCATCGGTCAGCTCTCCGTGGCCACGCTGTAGCTGGACCCCACAGCTCTGTCACCTCGAGTGCCCACCCCTTCTCCCGGGGCCGGGGTGGGACAAGCGTGAGTTCACAATGCTGTAGTGTTAAGGCATCAAATACATATGATTTGTCTTGGTACTAATGCTGTAACTTATCTAAAAGGTTTTATTATACTGTCCTGCAAAGAATGAAGAAATCATTTTCATGCTCAAATACTCAAGACCAGCTAGCTGTTTTCTTAAACTGTCAAGCACACTTCACACTTTACAGCATGTTATCTCCTTCTCCCTCCAGTTCAAAATTTGTCACAGCATTAAAAAAATATAATTTAAAAGCATAGCTACTAACATTTACCTAGGTGTCTTGAAGGCTCTGTCAGTATCTAACTGCAAGTAGTGCTGTTGTGTAGAGTTCACTGAAAGAAACTCTCTTTTTTTAATCTGTTGATTCAAAGGTGAAGCACTGACCTCCAGTTCTGGTACTTGACTGCTGATCTCTGTAGGAGTAATGCAGGATTCTGGGTTACATCATTTGTATGGGTCTGAGTCAAAAGTTGGATTCCTTTTTTTCCTAGTTCATCTCTATCTGATAACCTTGCATACAAGATAGATGATGCCTGAAGCAAAGCTGATAAAGTCACCAGTGCTAAGAAGCACGAGGGAGGGGGAATGGAAGCACAACAGCATAGATACGTATCTTCACATCCTTATTTCCTTTACAAATGGAGGAAGGAAGTTCCCTGCGGGTTAGCCAAAGAGTATCCACTCTTACAGTCTATGAGTACAATTTCTAAGAGCCACAGGCTCTTAAGAAATTGAATTCAGAATTTCACAGATAATACTCCATAAATAATACTCTATACCTTTTGCTTCTGAAAAATTTCTACTAAAAATTCACAACTGGGTATAAAGCCAGAGCTATGGACACTCACCCCACTCTGTTTCATATCTCTACTCTGTCCCCTCTTTCAAATCCTTCCCATCCCATTGCATGGCTATTCCTTTCCACTGTACCACTTCACTAATTCCAACAGTTAGCACTCATCCTCTTGCCTGCTCCCTGTGTGCCACTGTAAAGATCCCACCCAACAGTTGTCTTCCCCAGCAGAAGACCCCTGTGCTTGCTGCCCGTCCCGCTGGCTCCCTGTGCCCCAGGAAGGAAGGGCTGGCTCTGTCCCTGCCCATGGACTCACTGTGGGGAACTGTGCAGTTCCCTCAGCTCAGCACGGCACACGGGCCCGCTCTCCCCTGCTCCTCCCCAGTGTGGCCTTGGCGTGGGGCCTGTGCCCACTGGTGCCTCTCTGCAGCTGGGAGGGCACTGCCCCAGGGCCACAGGGCTTGTGCACAGACAAAAGTACTCATATAAAGAGTCTTACAACAGCACCTACAGGTTATTATGAAAGCTGTCTCTAAAACAGGTATGAATCTCCCAACAGCTACAGCAGTACTCCTGTGCAGAGATGATATGAATTCTTATGCAACTTCTTTAATCAGAAGAGGCATACTTGGTTGAAAATGAAACCTCTTTAGGAAAAGGTTGGTTTTGATTAATTTCTCAACTTGAAAAAGTGTCCAAATTGTCAGTGTGTTTCACTTTGACATTTCTAAAGATACAGAGAAGGAAAGAATGAAAGAAAAAAGAAGAAAATCAAGTTTCAAGTCACTTTTCATTTTAAGATGAGTTAAATTTCATTATATCATCAACTGGTGCAGTAACAGCTTTGTTCAGAATTTCTCAGTCTATAAGAACCCCCATGCAACAGACCCCGTATCTCTACAGGCTGTTACCTATCAACGCTATTACCTTTCATAATGCAACCTCAGGGAAGGTTTTTTTCACTGAAAAAAAGAGATGCATTCCTACTTTTAATTAATTGTAAGAAATTGTTTAGTTTCAGAACTTTGACCAGGATTACAAATTCATCACTGAAGATGGATCAAATTGATCAGTGACTTCAGAGGATCATGCTTTTTATTTGCTGATTTTTCTTTGTTTGAGCTAATGATCTCCTTATGGAATGTTTATATGCATTGAGGTGAGCTCTTTATCATTAGCAGACTCCTTTAGCATGATTATCCATTGGCAATTTGATCATCAGTTTCAGGGCATTTTTCGAAGATGCTAAACCCCTTTTCACAGAAAAAGCAAGTGAAAGGGGAGCAGAGTGACTCATCCAGGCACATGGGCTATCTCACATGCAGAGCCAGAAATAAACTCAGCTCTTGGTACCCACACTCCTGGCCTGGGCATTAACATGGCTTGTACCTGCCATGATTCCTGATAGCAGGCATCCCACCATGTTGCAAAGGAACATCCCCTTCTGGTGGAACATGCATTTGAAATTCAAAATACGTTTGCTTGCTTTTTGGCAATACATGCTGTAAGGCCTCCCTTACTCTTTTGCCTAACCCTACACAGAGCTGGATGAAAAATAAAAGTCCATTGATTATATTTTTCCATATCAGTTGCTTTGCATTGATGATGTTGATACTGTAAACTTGGCTGCACACCAAACAGAAATGTTGCAGCTGAACTGGGTCAGATTTTCCTAAGTAATCACCACCAGATTTGGGTCATATCTGTAGATATAGCCACTGCAACCTTTATACTCAGTTTTGAACATGGTTAAGTTTGTTGAGGCCAAGCACTTTGAAGAAAGAGACTAAAAGCAGACCATTTGCTTGGGCCTCAAAAGTGAATGCTGATCTCTTTGAGGAATCCGGGCCACTCCATCCATCTTCTCTATTTATAACCATTCTGCCCATCAAAGAAGACAAGGCTACAGATGTAAGGGGAGCTGATGGCTGGGACAGAGCTGCACCACAGAAGTCTGAGAACTTGAGATCCTCTAGTTCAGAGCTGCTCATTGAGGCCACCTAACAGTAAACAGCTCTTGGGGTGAAGATAATGTGGCCACTCTGGTAAAATGTACTGTTCTAGGCTATACAAGAAAGAAAGCAGGATGGACTAGACCAAATAATACTTTTTAAGAGTCTTGCAAAATCAAAGTATGTTTGAAAGCAGCAGTGAACTTCAGTATGTTTGTAGTAGTAAAAGGTAAAAGACTGTTTGAGAGATGGTCCAAAGAAGCCTAAGTCACATGGTTAACTACTAGTACAACCCAGTGGTTCTGGATCATTAGGAATGACAAAGCAAGAAATAAATCCACGGGGGTTGGGCATGAGTGGAAGCTGTTATTACAAACTGGTAAGAGTGCAAACCTGGGTTTCTTCTACCAGGCATTCTTACTAAAAATTAACCCTTCTATTGGGGAGAACAAAAGTAACAGGGATGCACATCAAGTGTATTGGAAACCAGCTTGAATGACTGAATCTCAAAGTGGAATCCAGTAGTAAATGAGGCTGACTATGAGCAAAGATTGTAAATATTAGTTCTTGGTTCACGGTAGGCTGGTTTTTGGGCAGCTGTTGGGGGTATTTTATTTTTAATCCAGGTCATCTGTGTAGAGGCACTTTTCATGCAATGAATTTCATCAGCAAAACAGGCAAGGAGGTACCCACAGTGTGTCTGTGACAGTAAACCTACAGCTGGTACTGAACTTACCTTGGATGAACACTTGTTCAGAGAGAGGTAAGAAAGGGCCAGCACCAGGTGCCATGTGGAAACTTCAGCAGAGATTTAGTGAAGAAAAGAAGGATGTCACCAGAGGTTTGACACAGGAGAGAGATGAGCTCACAGTGAGGAGAAAGGGTGTGGGGAAGAAGCTGTCATGCTAAAAATCTCTGCCAGTATAATTGGCAGAGAACATTAGAGCACATGGAGCCATAGGGTGCTAAGGAGGGTAGGTCAGTGTTACAGAGTGATCTGATTCACACAGTCACAAAATGGGTTTTAATACAACCAAATGCAAGAGAATGCATCCAGGAGAAAAGAAAGAAATCTCCCGAGGTAGGGTAAGAATCTGCCTCTGAAAGCAATGATGAATACAAGGGTATGAAGTCAGGTTGGATATCTGAATGCTCAGCACCAAAGTGTAATTCTCTTTTTAGCATCTGCGTCTGTGTATCAATGTTATGTACTGCTTTGCTCTGTACAGATGTTTCTTTAAGTACAGTAGTAATTATAAATAGGAGAACCACCACAAATCTGCACAAGCATCACAGACCTGTGAAAACCATTGCAGACCCAAACCATGTTGGCACATGGTGAAACACAATGTTGTGTGGGAGTTAACTATTTCTATATTAACGTTATTCAATCACAGTGGCCCATTTTCACACAGCTTGCTGAACTTCAGAAAGTTTGCACAAAGGTTAAGGTTTGACATTTTGAGACAGAATGGTTTAGTCTTCTATTCTCTAGTGAGAACTACAATAAATAATCAATAATAGAAGAGAAACAGTCCCTTATTGCATCCCTTTCCAGGGTGGGAGCACTGAAAACATGTTTTTTTGACACAAATGCTTATTCTGAGATCTTCATTACCAGGATTTCCAGTAAAATAGCCATAGGCAAGAAAGCACTTAATCTGACTGTTACATTAGGCTTCCTGAAACCACATGTAGGCGCAATTCTGAGTGAAGGCACAAGAAAATGTCCTAACACACTAACAGAATTATATTTCTATCAATATGTAAGGCTGTGATGAGGTCCTACTTAAGGGGTAGTCCTGTAGTGTGTTAGAATAGGGGGGTTTTTTTAACCAGTGTGATTTCTGTTAGTTTATGCAAAGCATGCCTCTAAGAATGAAACAGATTGAGATGGGGCATAACATCCTGTCACAGCAGCATAATTCATGACTGCACTCAGAAATCACTTCTCTCTTTAGATTTAGGTATTAGTTCAGAAATTACTTCTAGAAAGCAGTATTTTCTCTCAGCCACTCAGTTCTACATCTCTCTAATTAAGTGTTTAGCTAATTTATTACTGCTGCACATCTGTTATTTCTGCGGTAGTGGGTAAATACAGCACAGTATTTCAGTGTTATTACCATGCCTGTATCTGTAGGTGTTGGCCTACTTCTTAATCAGAACCTACCCTTCTAACTGTGGCACTTGCTGTTTTGAGGCTGTGAGAGGAGGAGGACTCTAGAGGTCGCCTGACTGCTCTCACCTGTATATACTTTTTGCGAGGAACCAAAGTAAGGGAATTAAGGGAATTTTGCTGCAGAGCCCTTGCAAGTCTCCACCAAACATGCATGAATTGTGTATTCACAGGCTGCAGTAGGAATTGCAGGTTGGACAGAGGTAAAACTCCAATACTAAACCCAAGATGTTTGCTACAGGCTTAATCCCAATGTCACAGAGCAATGAAAGGGCAACAGAGGTACCAAACTGATAACCATCACCAACATGGCAGGAGTCAAAAGGTCTGTATGCCAGTCCCAAGTCAGTAGCTGAAGCCAGCTGCAGAGCAATTCCCTGAAACGTAGCTGAGAGCCACTGATTTGCTCAAGCAAACCCAGTGATGTCATCCAGACACCACTCACAGGCATGCAGGTACAAGCATGAGGTCGAGGTAATTGGCAGGGTCATTAAGGTAAGTCCATACTTCCTTGTTTGCCCAGGTATAGGTCTCAATTCCTTGTCACCTTGAGCTGAAGAGACAAAAGTGCCCATCTCAGAACAGCAGCTTGAGAGGGATTAACTCTTTCAGGTGCTTGTTCCCCCTTGGGACAAAGCAATTTTGCAGGTACCCAGCAAACAGAAGTGTGGAGAAGGAAAGACATCCCACCCATGTGCCATGAGAGCGAGCTGCAGCTTCCTAAGGAGGAAGGCACAGAGCAGGAGTGACATTTGCCCAACATCTCGTTCTCAAAGACAGCTGAGCTACAGTAACTGCCTTTAAACCCAAGCAAACAGCATCATAACAGGTCTGACATAGAGTTCATAAATGCTGACATAAGAGTTCAACCTATTTTGTTGACAGTTACAGAGAAATGAGAACAGGGACCACAGCACCAACTCTTACGCAACATTTAAACACAGTGTTTCCCATATGCTCGTAACACACAGCAATCTCTGGGAACAAGTTCTCTTAGGTCATAATGACTGCTAAATCACCCAAATTTTGCGAGGAACCAAAGTAAGGGAATTACAAAAAAAAAACCAAAAACAACAAAAAAAAACAAACAAACAAAAAAAAACCAAAAGAAAACAAAAAAACCCAAAAAAAAACCACAAAAAAAAACCCCTGCTTTTTAAATGCACCAAAAAGATTAAAAAAAGGAGAAATTTGAAATAAATATCTGCTACAAAACAGAAGAGGATTTGTCAAGCCCTGCTCTGTGTGTTCTGCTAGTTGCAGCAACCCACACCCCAAATCACACAGCAGTCAGGCAGGGTGTAATCCCATTGCAAGGAAGCATCTGTCACACAATAACCTCCCCTCTCCACTAAGGCTGAGTTCTTACCAGGAATGCTTTCATTCTTCACCCTCGGTTTCTGAGGATTTACTGTTTTGTTACAGCACTGGATATGTCACTTCCAGTTTAATGCAATGAATTTCAGGCCAACCACAATCAAGTGCACAGCTACTTAGCATGAGTTCTTTCTCCAGGAAGGTTTAAGAGTAGCCCTTAGTGTTATGTTAGTCCCTGGCCTCGAGGAAGAACCAAGTGAAAAACAGATGCTGCCATAAGCACAAAGACCAAATGTGCTGCGCCACACAGAATTGCAGTGGAAGTGCTGAAGACAAGAGTAACGCCCACTGACCCGGCCTTTCCAGCAGCCAGCAGTGACCAGGAAATGACCTTTTACCCCCAGCAGACTGATCATTGCTGAGTTCAGTCTGCAGAGACACCCCATCAGTACCAGTGAGACTCTTGCAGTACCAATTGGATGCAATCCACACATCATTGACTGAGTGACAGAGCTGCAAGCACGTTCAGTTCTGTTTAGAGCACAGACCACTCAGATTTACACTAAATATGACATTAAATGTAGGTCATCCTACAGTCAGGTTCCTGTTCTTCAATTTCAGTTAGAGTAAGACAAATGTGTCACATGTGAGTCAGCTCCAAAATGCTCTTAGAGCAGTGGGAGTTTGCCTCTATACAGGACTATGTAAATACCAAAAAAGAAACTAAGGATTTGACCTTTGTTTACCCAAGCGAATCTCAATTGACCAGAAGGCACGTCAGATTTTAATAGCATTTCTAGGATTGATTCAGCTCTGACAGGCCAACTTCCACAATTTGACTGCAAGTTCAGGATATCTGTCAGCAGGAAGCCTACACAGAGACTGCAGAGGCACCAGGAACCCACAAGTTACACAAAACAAACACTTTGGTGCAAAAATCTGAAACAAGAGCAGAGCCAGCATGATAGAATGCACTGATTTATTCACCACCTTCACTCTAGTGAGGAACCCTACTGCAAATGTCTCCATTGCATCTGGCTCTCCCAGAGGGCTGGAGAAGGTTCATGAGCAGTGCCAGTCCTCCAGGAGCACCAGTGATGAGTCAAGCCCTGTCTGCACAAGCACATGGAGGCCAGTCACCGAGGGGGCCATCTGAAACTCGCCACAAGCACCGTCAGCACGGGAGCAGTGCTGTCACAGATGCCCCATCGCAAAGCTCTGTGTCCCTTTGCTCACATGTAAGCCCAAGACAAATCCTCAGCCAGGGCACTTTTACCTTTAGTCAGTCACAGCTTCATGACCGTCTTTGTAATACCTTGGGCAAATATTGACTCGGATCCAACAGACTGAAAATATTTGGTTTGCACCAGATGTGGTGCGTATGTATCTTTGAAACATTAGCTAAAGGAGTGATTTGGGAAAATAAAAATTGTAGGTGGATGTGTTTACTTTGCAAGGTTGTTCGCATTGCGCCCCGGTGCCAGAAGTGTGCGTGAAGGTTTCCCCACAGGAAGAAAGCCAGCTGTAAGTGCCGCGGTGCACGGTCCAACTGTGTGTGCACGTGCATTCCTGCGCCTGCAGCTCACCACATGATAGAGGAAGGGCTGAGCATCACTGGTGAGACGTTAACGGGTCCATGTATTCCTGCTCTGAAGACACCTGAAAAGGGCTGTTAGCTATAGAACAATTACTGAGCTTATTGCTTCAGGGGACAGCCTCCGAAGTTCTTGGCATGTAATGTTGGGGCTGCTTTCTGCAAGAACTTGAGCACCATTTCTGTGGCCCACGGCTGACAGCAGCTTTGGAAATGCAGACACTATTCCAAGGAAAGGGAAGGTAACTGCCCACTCCTCTCCCATTTCTCTTGCCCCAGCTAATTAGAAAGTAGAGTTCCAGTAAAAAACACACATCGAAAGCGCACATCTAAGCAGAGAAACACCTTTTGTTAGAAGGCTGAAAGCAACAGAAAGGTAGTTTGATTGTTTAAATTACTTCAGTTTTCAATTCTTAAGTCCCTCAGTGCCCCAACTGTCAATTCCTCATGTGCATCTACTCTCTCCTGTTAAAAATCATCACTCAGGTGCAGCTTTGGCAGTCACAGAGCTTGCTTATAGAAACTGGGAGGGGGAGGGAAAGCACTTTAGCACCGTTCAGTAACCCATGGATATTCCTACTATCCAATAGTTTCATTTTGGGAATTGATGTGTGTTCATTTTGGGGGCCTTTCAGAAGGAACAAGAGTGTGAAAAGAGGTTCTTTTCTGTATTTACCAAATAAGTATAGATGAAAAGAAAAGAACACAGAATTTTGTTCAGCATATTTGCAGGAAGAGCAGTATATTTTCAGAAAAAAACCCTCGTGAAATATTTGTTTGCTGGACCACTCAGGGACAAACTCAATTGGTAGAATTTTGAACAGAACAGAATTATTCTTTCAGGACGGAATTCACAGCAATGCCCTTTAACCACCTCTCTCCAAATAACTGAATCGGCAGCACATCCCAGGCAGCACTTGAGAAGTACAAGAGTTACATTTTGCTGAATCTTTTTCCACAAGTGAATCTTTTCATCAGATACACAGCACCTGACACCTGGGTCTCCTATACCCTCTGAACAGTCAACAGATTTTGCCCAGCGCAAGAAAAACCAGCAAGCCACATACTGATCCACACATACACCTACCTCTAATGCACTACCTCCCAACCCCACTGGAAATTCAGGGGTGTTGGAACTTTCCTGCTCACGAAGGACCACTACAGCACCCAACCCATCCTCCCAGACAGCATACCTACAGGCTTACTATGAATCTCTGCAGAAAACTAACCCTGAAAACTACTTAGGCACTAAACATGCAATTCATCTGATAACACTGAGCTGCAGGAACATTGCACCTGCCAAAAGGGGAGTTACAGATTGGTTTCAACATCATGATCAGTTAAACCAGCACTAGGAAAGAGATGAATCTTTAGCCATATGTTTTCATGAAAATATTCCAAGTTCATTACCAGAGGCCAAGACTCTTCACAGTAAGGCACCACAGTTCAGGAACTAAGGTTATTTCAGAGGAGCCCTAGAAAGACACTTCTCTGTACTCGTGGTAAGGTAGATAAGCTCAGGCCTCAGTGTCACAGCAGCATGCAAAGCCTCCTAATGCAGCAGTAAATCTAGAAAGGCCATTTGAGGTTTCTCCCTGCCAAGGAAACTCTTTGGACATGTAACAGTCAATATGCCTGATATCTGGAGGCTTCTGAGCCATCATCCCCACCACCCACTGACAGGGATAGGAGCTCCCTCCCCAGCTAGTTTTTGGCAGTCCAGCATGCTCTTAGCTCTGCGTGTCCGAGTGAGTTCAGCCTAGGTTTCCTCCCTCCAGATCGCAGCATGCATTTGAGTACTCCATCTCCCAAGTCATATTCAGGTTATAGTCCCCCTTCAAGGTGTTGGAGGGTTTCCTGTGGAAGAATCAAATCTGTCCAGCACCACATCATGAATCCTTAGCCTCACCTTTCTGGCTGTGGCTGCCCAGAGCCTCCCTGTGCCAGAGGCACTTGCTGCACACACATTTTGTCTCAGTATTGTGGTGGAGTTTCCTGCACCTCTTTGTCAACCACCGTTACAACATAAAACCGAGCACCACTGTTAGCAAGATGTGCAATTACCCTATTTTAAATTTCTCTTTCAAGTTTATAGGACTGCAAACACACACAAGGAGTCCCTTGCAGGTCTCTGTATGCCATG
Source organism: Polioptila caerulea (assembly GCA_013397295.1). NCBI lineage: Eukaryota > Metazoa > Chordata > Aves > Passeriformes > Certhiidae > Polioptila > Polioptila caerulea. The sequence goes on along the minus strand of VYXF01002831.1, from coordinate 219,732 downwards.
GACAGGTGGACTTAAATACAATCTCCTCTGGCCCATGACTTTCTTATACTGATGGCATCCTCCCTGTTCCCTCTGCTCCTCTGCCTTGGCCAGCCTTCACACATAGGGGCAGTTTAGTTTATTTCTGTCTAACAGAAGTGAGTTGCAGTCCTCAGGGCATCATACAAAATTAAGTCAGATTGTCAGTCCCATGAACAAGGTTTTGTCAGAGCTAACAATGAAAACCTGCTTATCAATGGATAAGGAATTGGGTTCATTTACACTTGTTTAAGTTGACAAAATATTTTGTTATACTGTGGAAAACATAAAACTTCTCAGAAGCAGGGCCGGGCAGCTGTGGTGTCAAGGGGATCAGAGATTTTATCATGTCCCTGGCTACTATGGGCTGTTCTAAAAGGGCACTTTAACTCCTTTATCCCATAATTTCAGTTACCACCCTTTATTGTCTATATAGGTAAGAGCACCCTGCTGGAATAAAGGGACTGAAGAAGGGGAAACAGAGCACCCAGAACACAGGCCAGGAGCAGGGCTTCACCATCACAGGCCCGTGTTTGCTGTGCTGCTGGGGGCCCACATGCAGGAGCCAGCTCTTGGCAAGGGTGACTGCCACCAGCTCTCACACAGAGGTGACACTCGCCCCTCACAGCATGGGGAGCTGGGAAAATGCGCAGCCCTGAGTCACCCCACAGCAGCAGCAGAGAAGAGGCACAGCAGTGCTAGAGAAAGAGCAGAAGCAGCTTTGTGGGTAGAAAGCAAGGCCTGGTATTTGGCTTCTACGCTAGTCAGGAAAATGAAGCACAAGGAAACAATTTTTTGTCATTGTTGACAGGTTTTTTTACCCTTTTTGACCCCCTGGAAAACAAAGCCCACCAGAGCTTCAGGTCTGTCAGGTCACTGGCCAAGTGGCACTGATACCACCACTGGAGACTGATTCACGTGCCAGTACTTGTGCTCTGAGGGAGCTTCAGTGATTTTCAGCTGAATTCCCACCACACAGCTAACAGGAAAAGGGACTGGAGAGAGGGCAATAACATTTATCTAGGAGACTCTCACTGCCAGCACCATCAGACACCCTCACTGTAACACATGCTGCACATCCAGTCATGCTGCTTAACTGCAGCATTTCCCCTGATTCAGAACAGTGGCAGAACCCAACTCAGCCTGTGCAGTTGTCCCTTCGTGTTACTCTTTTCTGTATGGGACCCGTAGGACCCAATAGGTTCTGGCTGATAACCACACCTCCCTATACTTGCATTTTGTAGAGAGCATCTTGGCTCTCCAGCCACTACTGAAATCTAAAAGCCAGGAGACCTTAACCTTGCCAAAGCATCAATACAAAGGCTGTGGCAGCCTTCTCTAACATACAGAAGTTTGCAGAAAAAATTGCTCAAACATGAGATTTCAGCAACCGAACATGCAGAGGAACAAAACCGACATCCAAATGGCAAGTGGGAAGAGCCACAGTTAAAAACTAAACCACAGCAGTCTCAGAAGAGAGAAGTAACAGTCAAGCATCTCCCCTTCTGCAATTATTTGGTGCCTAGCAGTCTGAGGCACTTCACACTTAAGCAGGCACATGCTCTTCCACGGCCCAGTGTCTTCCTGGAGTATGGAGAGTAATGTGAAAGGTTTCGGAGAGACATATTTAGAATTTAGGGAAAAGTAAAAGAGGACAGAGCTCAACCCACTTGCATAAAACCCCTTCCTCCCATAAATGCAACCGTTCTTTTCTATCCCTGCAAGGGTCTGTGATGCAACTTGGGCTGGGGAAACTGGGAAGGAAGCACCCGCTGGAACATCACCTCCCTTGCCTGGGATGAAGGGAGAGGTGGCAAACGGCCTCACCACCTTAACTGGCCACAGAAATCAATCCGGAGATTGCCAAACCCCTGCAGGGAACAACAGCAGTGAGCCCTGCCAGAGCAGGCCCAGCTGACAAACGGGCAGGGAGAGAGCAAGGCTACCTGGCTTAGTAGAAGAGCTCACAAGCAAAACACCTCAGCCATGGCGGAAATATCACACAGGAAGGAGACTCTTCTCAATTGCCATTAATGTTAATTTAAGCTAACTGACAACACAAATAATTCCAAAACTGACTGACAGCAGATATATAGAGCACACAGCAGAGCTCTGCAAAGGTCAGGCCCCTGCAGCACAAAGCCCAGCACAAGCACACAGGAAGACTCAGTTCTTTGCTCTCAGGGCTTGAGGTGACAGCACCCTGACTCACACTCACTATTAGTCAGTGTGAGCAAGAGCATCCTGGTCCAGAAGGTCCAAGCTCCCTGACTGCAGGTTTGCAGTAAGGGATGTCTACCTGCAACCATCATTCCTGCAGCACCTCAAAGAGTTAGAATAGCTTCATAAAGAGGGTCAAGACTATTTTTCAAGCATTCCCCTTTTGGGTCTCACCCTCCTGCCTGCCTATCCATGTTGCTAAGGGCAATAGGAGAGGCAGAGCTCACAGTCTGTGAAACTGGGAATTTATCAGGTATAACAGGCAACATAAGATCTCTTGGCTTAAATCAGCTAAAGTTAATTGCTAGAAGGGAGTCCTTGGAAGCAATTTAGACCAAAGTAATGTCTATTCTTTTCTGGCTGATCACATAATAAAATACTATTAATTTGTTGTGGCTCTTCACTTCAACACCTAAACTTTCCTATATGAAATACTAAAAACATATGTTTGCCTCTTTTCAGATGAGTGTACTCTTTTGAACACCGGGAGTTAGCTTCTTGTCTCTTGCACTGATACTTCTTTTTCCCCTTTGAACTCATCCTCTGAGTCTATCAGTGAGCTTTGGGAATGTATTATTCATAGGGGGGCAGGAGGGGGGGAAAGTGTAAAACATAAGTTCTATATCATAATGAACCGTCTGTCACCTCAGAGGATTACAATTTCCCTTTAATGCCAGCTGGCCCCATTACAGTACCTAAATCAGAGGAATATCTTGGCCATTTTCAACACTGGCTGTGCTGCACTCTGGCCAGCCAGTGCCAGCGCGGTGATGGCACAGCCGCCTCTGAGCCGTGTGCCATGGAGGGCGCTGGCAGCATGAGCCAGCAGCTGAGCTGCCTTCTGGGCTGCCTGGGCACAGGAGCCCAGCATTGCTGCAGCACCTGCCAGTGCCTTGGGAAGCTGAGGCAGAGTGAGCTGGGGTGGATGTACCCCACACACTGTAGTATCCAGCGGGCTGGGAGATCCCACATGTGTCAGAAACTTGGCGGGACAGCATTAAAAGAAAATCACTTCAATACATGTTACATTATTTTCCTTCTATGTTTGCCTTATTAAATATTCTTTTTTCATGTCACCTCTACTAAAAAAAAACCAAAAATGCAGATGAGAAGCAGCATGTTGGAACAAGCACATAAAAGCGGTTTGCTGGTTTGCTTTCAGCTTATTTGAAAGCTTTATCACATGTTCCAGGTAAATCCACTAGGCAACAATATTCCAACAAGGTATGGCCAACATTTTTATAATGTATGAAACATTTCCTTCAGATTTATGTTGCTCTCTTTACTGTCTGTATGTTGTACATATTACAAACTGGTGTGACACAGACTCAAGAAACGTTCTGAGACTCATATGTTGAGTTCTTTTCATTTTTCTTCCCTCAGTAAAGAAGTCATAGACAAAACTAGATACCCATATCCAATGCACATTCAGACATATCTGCAGCTTTAGAAGCACAAATACCTTAACAATCTGGTTCCATCATTTTAGACGCCTTATAATGCATAACAGATATTTACATGCCTGAAATCTATTTAGACTGCTTTATTACTCAGAGGAAAAAATACTGGAAACTACCACTAGCCTATTGACAATTAAAAAAAAAATTACCCTTGGCATTCTCAGAAGCCACCTCCACTGCAGGTGAAAATAGACAGACAGGATGTGGTTTGGCAATGGAGTAAGGTCAAAGATTCAGAAGGGAAAATCTCTGGAATTTTAACTCTGAGCAGGCATCTAGTAAGGTCTCTGCTAGAGACACACTCCATTGACTTACATGCATATTTCAGTGCTTTTCTAAATCAGAATTTCCTCAAAGGGCTGTATGCTGAGCTAAGTTTCACTATTTAGAGTAAGACCCAAATCTTACAGAGTAAAGGCAAAATCTATTCCTGATGTGAACTGGGGTTATGCTGGAGACAAATTTGATACAACTGACCTGTTTGGTTTTTCTCTCTTACGGGTGGAAAATGCAGAGACTTGAGGAGCACACCTTTGTCAACGTGCAACAGCAGCACAGCTTGCAAGCGGAGTTGCACGAGTCTCGCAATCTTTCACCCAAGGCTTATTCTAGAAACCTCTTCCTCCCTCCCCCCATCAACTGCAACAAATGTTTTGCTTCAGGAAGGAGCAAGACCCAGAAGAGCTGCTCTCTAACTTGTGTTGCAATATCCAATCTGAGTGTTACTATCAGCTTTTGGAAACTGACTGTATAGAAAACACAGATGATGTTTGCATATTTTAATTTTAAACATCTCTGCTTGGCATACGGATGGAACCTAATAAGGTGCTTTGTTTCTGCCTCATGAATTAATTCAGCCTGCTAACTGATTTGGATAAAGCATTCTGATTCCAACTAATAAACTCGTTTTCTGTGCAAGCAAAACAACTTTTGGAAGCAAAGTAAAAAGTTCTTTAGCTTGCCAGAGAAGTACTTCTATAATATCTATAAGGAATAGACCCTTATTTTTATAACCCACTTGTTCCACGCATGTCTTTTAAATCAATCAGATAAATTCACCTTCTTTTTCAATGCCTTGAATCCTGATAGCTCCGCACACTTGATAGGTAATTTAATCATTGTTGGTGTGGATGAACACAAGCTCAAATTAGCTTCTGAAAGGCTTAGTTGTCCCGTAGATAGCTCTGCCTTTCCACTTTTATGCAGGAACTGAGCTTCACCAACTGGTTAGCTAGAGGTATCATTAAAAATTTACAGAAAGAAACAAAGGTGTGCTCCAGTGTCTCTCCTTACCCTTTCTCCTGTTACTCTGGCAAACAAAAGGTATGGAACCTGCTTCATGAATAATGGGTCATGTAATATGCATAATGCATTTTTAATGGCACACAGTAATAACATTGAGAGAGATATTTCCAATCTTCAGACTTGCTCCACAGCCTCTCAGTAGCCTGTTCTGATTCTCCCCAGATAAATCTTCTTTTCTTCTTCTTCATTTCAATTCCCCACCTTAAAGCCATGACTTTTCCCCACAGGTAGCTGCATTTCACCCAAACCAGCAGCTGGGACTCGTGCAAGCTGGGCTGGGGACATGGGAATACCCTCCCATGCAGCAATGCACAAACATTTCAGGGGATTTGAGTCTGAGCTGCAGCACAACAGTGGTGCCCTAAGACACACCACTAACTGCAACATGCTCTGGGAGGAGATATGCTTAAACCAATAAAACACCTGCAGGTTTCTTCCCATTAAGAAAATTCTTGCCACCTGTGCTGTGTCCATGCTGCCACCTCGGCACTGCCCTGCAGGCAGCACTACACTCAAACCACACTAGTTGCCCTGTTTGGAAATGAGATGCTCCAAGGGGGCAAGCACACATTGCCATTGCAGTTTTAAAGGTAAATGCCAACAACAGAGCCCGCTCAGGGCCTGCTGGAGCAAGGCCTGCCCAGAGGGAGGAAGGAGGGAGGCTGTGCCTGGCAGGAAAGGTGCTCCTGGGGGCAGAGGGACTGGGGGCAACAGCTGCACCCCGGCCAACCCATACCCAGAACCCCTGGCCAGCACCAACTCCATCCACAACAACAGCTTGCTGTAAAATAAACACTGAGCATCAGCCTGTGATGCCTACCTGTGCCACCAGGCCTGTCTGTGCCACCGGCTGAGCTGCACCTTGGAACCTCCCTTGGTCTGGGTGGGACCCAGGGCGTCACAGACCTTCCACATAACCACCGAGTCTCCTGCACGGACCTTCTGCATTAATTAATCCAGCGTAATGGGCCTGTAACGTGGTCTTCAGAGCACCTGGCACCTCCTGCGGTGCCTGTGCCACATCCCTTTCAGCCTGGTTGCCTTGATTGTGGCCGCGGTTCTGCCCAGTGAGAGCTCGGCCTGCGGCATCCGGCCCGCGGCACAGCACGGCCCTGCCCGAGCGGGTGAGCCCTGAGGGGGCACGGCCAGAGCCTGCCAGGGCAGCCCTGAGGGGGCACGGCCACAGCCTGCCAGGGCAGTTCTGAGGGGGCACGGCCACAGCCTGCCAGGGCAGCCCTGAGGGGACACGGTCAGAGCCTGCCAGGGCAGCCCTGAGGGGGCACGGTCAGAGCCTGCCAGGGCAGCCCTGAGGGGGCACGGTCAGAGCCTGCCAGGGCAGCCCTGAGGGGAACCAGCCGAGGTTCTCAAGGGTGGCAGAAACCAGAAGCACAGGGAGGACCTCGGTGGCACCACGGCAGGTGAGTGTCCTGGCCTCACTCGGGCAGGCAGGGTGCCCCAGGGCTGGGCCAGCCCAGCAGGGCACAGGCAACTGCTCGCTGGGTTTGTCCAGAATAAATGCACAAGTACATGGAAACATGAGTATATACCCATGTGGGCACACAAGATTACAAGCACGTGTAAAAACCAGGCTGCCATGCTGTGCTCTGCTGGGAAAAGGACAAGGGGCCCCTCCATGATGCTCCTGCTTCTCTTTTGTATGGGCTGCAACTGCCAGATGGAGCCAGCCCTGCTGACAAGGCAGGCAGGCAGGCAAAAGGCTGTATAACAGGCTTAAGTTTAAATGATGCACCTGCTGCTCAGGTGTCCCTGCAAACTCCTGGGCATAGACATTTAATCTTGTGGGAGACATTCAAGTTGCTCCTGGGCTAAGCAGGGACTTCTGGCTGTCTCCATTTCCAGAGCAGAGCCTTAAAACTGCCGTTTCCCGTCTAAAACTTTTTATGGTGATAATCCAAGCCACAATATACCCTAGTCCTCAAAAGTGTGAATGTTTCTCTGAAATCAGTAGGAATTGGACAAATAAAAATGGCAGTTGTGTTCTTTGTGCCTACAATCCCTCCTTGGATGCTGCATCCCTGACAATCACTGTGGTGTACTGTTGTACTGGCTGACATTCACAAATGTGCAGTTACATATTAAATAAAAATCACTACTTTGGACCATCCTCAATACTTTATTAACTTAAAACATTGTTCTAATAAATATGTACCAAGAGATGTAAGACACTCCATAAAATCTAAATAACGACATTTACAAACTTGTCAACAAAGTAAAAACAGCTTTTTTTTTTTTTTTTAACTGAGGTACATGCAGAGTTGTTAAGGCAAATTAAGTAAATTATACTTTTACAGTAAGTCCTGCCCACCTCAGAAAGTTTCCCTTTAAAAAATTAAAAAAACAAAATCAAATATACAACTGATGCTATTGAGTAACTATTTTCCAGTTATCAGAAAAAGCCCAGAGTGTAGAAGCCAGTAACAGGTCTGGACAAAAATTCTGTGCCTCCCTGGTGCTCCTGCCTTCCTCGGGCAGGTTCACTTGTTGGATTGGTTTCTAGTTCTAAGGCATAATTCTGTGCTTTGGCTTTTCTGTTGGTCTTTCACAAGCTTCCTTCTCCCTAGTGAATGCAGGAAGAAGTAACCCTCCATGCTTCAAACACACTGGCAGTCGGGCCTTGCACGGACAGAGATGGCTCAGGGAGGATAAAAAGAACCTCTCTGAAACTGTTAATGCAGCTCCTGATTTGCACCAGAATAAGTGAGAGCAGGATCAGACCCAAGCTGGTACCTTTGGTTAAAAACCAGCAAGATGTCAAATTGCACAGTCCTGATCCTTCAGGTTTTCCTGACAGGAAGTCATCCAAGAGTGAATCCATTCAGCACTGAACTCAACCGGGGCGGGTGCTGACGGCACTCTGTCATTACCCCGTGTAAACACTGTTACATCCATGTTTCCCTGCCAGCTGATTCAAGCTACTGAAAACTTGAAGGGGTTCATCATGGCCGTGGGAGAAATATTTTCCAGCTTGCAGATATTTGGTAGCTTATCCATCTTTGGAGTATTAGGCTTTATATCTAAAAGGCTTATATTGCAGTGTTATTTCAGAAACAACAAAGGGAAGAGAAGGAGAGAAACCCCAGCCTTTTCTTTCCCCTTTCACAGTCATTCAGGTTGAGCTGTCAAACACATGGCTCTGTCCTCTTCTTTCCTCTTCGAGCTCCTGTTCAGAAAGGTAATGCCAGGGTCTGTGTTCAAGACAGGGCTTGGATGCAGCAGGGAAGCCAAGGGAGTCTGTTCTCATAGTGTTGTAGGCGCTTTCTGTATTGTAGTTTGGACTCATTTCAGGCCGTGCTGTGTCTCCCGGTGTCTCCGTAAATCCACCTTTCGCTGGAAGCCTTTGCCACACAGATCACAGCCAAAGGGCTTGAAGCCTGTGTGCTTCCGACTGTGGGTGATGAGGTTGGAGCTCTGACTAAAGGCTTTTCCACACACCTGGCACTTGTGAGGCTTCTCACCTGCAAGCAGAAGGTGGGAAAGAGAGAGGCTGTGAAACAGGCAACATGCTGCTTACGTGGGACCACAGCAAATATACACTGGTACTTAAAAGCTTATCAAAGAGATTTTTGTGTAATTACCTAAGAAGTCATTCTTACAAAAAAACATGCAGTTGGGAGCCCCAGAGAGAGCATAAGCTGAGCCTCCACTGCAGCTGAGCAGGCCTGGTCTTGGGTGCACCTCCATCAGCCCAGTATAGTTCTGGGAGTAGCCTGAAGCACAGAGCGCTCTCAGGACACCACACCTTGTGAATGTATTTGTCTGCATGGGCTCTGCACAATTTAAACTGGCTTTGTGTCCCAGAAATAGGAGGAACTCCTGGAAAAGTGATAAATGCCTGACATTGATTACTATACCATCAGCATGAGGGCAGTGGAAAAGGTAGATAGAGGTTATTAAAACAAACCCAGTGATCTGGGGACTGTCCCCAAGGGAGGTATGAGGGCCATTAAGGGAATCCTGAGGGGCAGGGTTCATCTAGACATCTCTCTGTTCTCCACACTGAAGTGCTTGCAGTCAGAGCCCTGAAGTTCAGCAGGAAAATAACATACACGGGAATAAAAGGCAGCCTCTGGAACTTCTACAGAGAAGTCAATGGCAAAACTCCACAGGAGTGTGATCTAAGTATATTTTCATACTGTTTATTATCAAGTAACAAATAAAAGGGAACCCAACCACAAAACCAAGCTGAATTTTCAGAGTGGCTTTGCACCTGCAAAGCCCACTGGCTTCAGCTGGGAACAACAAACTCTCTGGGTGTTTGAAGATCAGATTCTTGGAATCTAAAAAATAATACAAAATGTGCTGAATGCTCATTTCACAAGCATATGGTACATATGAAAGGAATCCCTCATTCAGTTAAGGACCTGCTTTTTATATTAGCCATTCAAAAGCCCAGGCACAGTTTCTGACCTCACAAGAAACTAATCTGACTGATTCAGAATTTGTCTAAAATTCTACTTAATCAAGCCTCATTTGAAAAATTTACTATGGAAATACTTCTTGTATTTCTGCATAAATAGTTCATTTTAAAAACAGCTTCTTTATAAAGAAAACCTTTATAACGATTTATAAAAATCTTTATAAGTAACATTTATTATTCACTGCTTGTCATCTAGAAAAGTCACAGCCAAGCATTGTTACATGTAGTGCAATTTCTCTACGTATTTGCCCTTTTTAGGCTTCACCCATTATATCTGCTAGTGGCCACTATCAGGAAAAAGGATTTTGGTCATCTGAACTGTAGGTTTGGCCAGTAAAACTGGTATTTCATGTCTACAGATTCTTCCATATCTTACACATTAATTTCCCTCTACCTCAAGTGAACAGTGCAGGTCAAAAAGGCAGGATATTCTTTTAATGATTTCTGATAAACCTGCCTTCTCACAGAATGATACTTTTGAAACAATTTCCTTTGGTGATTCACCTGCACTTTATATTAGTTTCCATGTTTATTAGTAACAGTGAAACTTGAGAACTCTGCACCTCTCCTTCCATTCTGTAACAAACTGCAGCCATTTCTCAGAAAGGCCAGGTGGAAGTGCAGACAATCTCTAAACAAATATTTAGATTAAGACCTAGGTCCTCCAGTTTAGTGTTTGATCTAGAGGAGGAGACTCCTGTTGTTCCTATTGTAAATTGGTAGATCCTGCAAAAAGCAATGCTGTAATCAAATTCACCTGTCATTTTCCCGGGACCTCAGCTGTAAATCAAGGCCACACGAATATAATACTCTACAAATCATCTTACACAAAAGCCCTTTGAATAAACATTGGTGGATCCTATTAAGGGAACACTGATTGGATTGCGAGGATTTTTGTAGATTACTTTGCAGATGCTGTTCATTAAACCACACTCAGATCGCCCTCCTTTGCCCAAGTACATCTCAGATAGCATGAACAGCAGCAGAACAGTGAGAAGCACAGGGAGGTGTGTGTGCTGTCCCAGCTGAGGAGGAATGGGCTGCTGCAGAGAAATCTCTTCAGAGACCTGCCCTCATGTTGGGGCTGACACCAGCAGCTGCAGGGCTGACCTGTGTGAATGAAGGTGTGTTTCTTCATATCAGATTTCTGGTGGAACCGCTTCCCGCAGTACTGGCACGGGTAGGGCCGGGTGTCTGAGTGGATGAGCAGGTGGGTGGACAGAGTAGAAGATCTCTTAAAACTCTTGCCACAAATCTTACAATCAAAGCTGCGTTCCTGCAGAGAGATGAGCCCAGACACACATTACATCAAACCAATGATCCCATCAGAAACAAACTGCCCAGCAGCACATGAGTGTTGTCCCTTCTGCCTTAGCAAGAACTTACACTTCTCCAGAGAGCTGGACTAGCCTACAAAGATGATAACACTGGCTGGATAGCAGCACCACATGATAAAAATGATAATGCATCCTCTCCTAGTGCTGTGCACTACTAAAATTTAATTGAACAGCTCTTCCTGCTGGCAGGAATGGCCAGGTGGGAGCAACTCCAGTGGACTGGGCAGAGTCTGCCAACACACTTTACATGAGGCCTGAGACACAATCACTCCACTGGGAAGCCCAACAGCTGCAGCACTGTTCAGAGGCCACCTCCCCACTGTACATAGGAAAGTGGGTGCCAAGGGCTGCTTGGGTCTCTTGGGAAATCCCTGTGGTAGACTGAGTTCTGGCATGGTAACAACTAACTGCTTATTTTAGTTCCATTAAAATTCAAGTGGAAGGTATGTAGAGCACCTGGGACAAACAGTTTTTCAGTGTACTACTTTAACGTATAAAACCAAATGCATTAAGACCTTACCATCTCTCACCTCTCCCTCACACATTCCTCTCCACCAGTTTCTTATACCATATATCATCTCTTCTTTCCATCCCTTAACTTCCATTGCACCTTCCTCTTCCTTCTATGCTTCCTTCTATGCTTTCACACAATCACCTTCTCTATTTAGCTTTTAATGCAGTCTCCCCAAAATGCTGTCCCTTCCATGGACACATTAGGTAGTGCTGCTTTTTTCCCCACTGTTTGATGGAAAATGAGATATCTCCCTTCCTTATGTGCTCTGCTGGTTGCACACTCACAAAATTATGCATTAAAGAGCAAAAAAACATTGCTGTAACTCTATCCTCCAAAAGTCAATCTGAAGAAGGAAGATTTGCCAGGTCAAGTGGGTGGGGAAGGGGAAATATGGCATAGTATCAGCAGGTGGAAAATGTTACAAGTCCTCCCACCAAAATTAACCACCATATTCTTCTGGTGTGTGACTCAGTGTGTCGAGACGGGTGAAGTCAGTGCTCTATACCTGAATGGTCGTACAGATGTTCCCTGCACTGACAAAAATGACTACAAACAAGGGAAGACTCACTTCTTTGTGGGAGGGAGGAGAAAGAATGAGGAGTGCTGCATCAGAAGAAAGCACACTGAGTTACTTTAGCTGTTAAAAAAAAAGCCTACATCTGCATTACAATTTCCAGCTCTGAGAGTGAACATTTATTATTTTCTGTTACTTCTGGAGTGCCAGAAGTGCCCATTGCTTAAACAGATGTATGCAAGGTCTGAATAATGGAAACAAAGCCTGTGTTCTTTATTCACCTGATTACCTCCTTTGCACACTAACTGGCCACCCCTTCCTCTGATTGTTGCCATATACTTCACCTACAACTGCCCACTGCAGCCCTCCCACGTTCTCCTCCCCTCCTCAGTTTAGGTCCCTACCTCCTTGCCCTGTATTTGCCTTCGTGGCTTCCCCAGCCAACAGAATGGAGCAGCTGGCCCTGGCCCCCAGCCGTCCATCCTGGCAGCCTGCCTGCTCTCACCTGCGAGTGCACGGCCTTGTGCTGCTCCAGGCTGACTGCATGGCCGAAGGTCTTGCCACACATGTCACAGGCAAAGGGCCTCGTGCCACTGTGTGAGCGGCGCACGTGTACCTCAAGGCCATGTGGGGTGGAGAAGACCTGAGGAAAGAGAGTACACAGCGTCAGGTTTGCCAGGGAGAAAGGGCTGGTGAGAGTCATACCCAGTGTGGGAGAAAGGGATCCCTACCTTGCTGCACTTGACACACTTGTAAGAGCCAGTGCTGATGAGCAGTGGACGGCACAAGAGCTCAGACTCCACTTTGATGCCACCTGGCCCCTTCTCCTGCTGCAGCCCAGGCTGGGTTTCGGCATAGAGTCCAGGAGCTGCTGCTGGCGGCCGCTCAAACAGCCCCGGGCCCGGGGAGCTGAAGTCACCGTACAGTCCCAGGGAGGAGCTACACTCGGCGCCATAGAGGGCGGGCTCGGAGCCTCGGTCGCAGAAGAGCCCCAGGGCTGAGGTCCGCTCCAGTGTCGGGCAGGGCCTGTAGCTTTGCACGAGGTGCCTGAGCTCGGAGCCACCCAGGCTGTTCCACATGTATGGTTTGAAGGGCACCGAGAAAGGGGGTGCTTCATCTAGGGATGGACACACAGATCTCTCCGAGGCTGTGGAAACACAAGGGCGTGGGAATTGGTGTGCTTCACAATCCAGATACAGCCTCAGCACTCAGGCTCATGTCCAGAGCCTGACTCCTGTGCTGCACTTTGAGGCTGCCCTTTCACTCAATGGGAGGACATTTTATATTGCACATTAGAGTCTGAGAGTCCAATACTACCTATTTGCCCAATGTCTCAGTCAAATTATTTAAAGCCAACACCAATTTTGTCTACTTCCATCTCTGGATACCTGGGTGTGCACACACTAATCTGACTAGCAAAACTCTGAACAACTGAGTCTCCAACTTCCTACAGTTTTATCTGCATCTTCTTGGAAACATGTATCTACCATGTCCCAAGATGCACATCAAAACTGACAGTCCACATGTTTAAGCTCTGATGGAGATCACATACACAAACACACATATATATACTTATGTCCAAATATAACATTACGGAGGTGCCAGACAGAGTAAATGTGCTGAGATTTACCTGGTCAACAAAATGAAAAAATCTTGTTGCACAATTTAATGCCCACATCTAGTCTCTCAACTTCATGCCACAACAGATCATAACTATACTACAAGATAACTTAAATAAGCAGCACCTTCGGAAGCGCTTGCATGTTATGCTTCACTTTTTCAGAAAAATAAAAAAAAATTACTCCTCATCTGAAAGAAAATCATGGTTGTTTCGGATTGCTCTGAGGTTCTCCATGTAAAGAAATTAGTCCACCCAAAACACAGAGCTGTGTAAAATCATTGGGATGGGCCTCATTAAAACCTAAAGACACAAATCCATTTTCCTAGCAGCTGTAATCAAAACAAATTTCCACCAGGGCAAGCTCAAATGGCTTCAGCAGGCTCTAAGAGGCTTACCTTCAGCAGTAACATCTGACCAATGCAGTGGGCACATGAATCACACTTGGGGCCCACAGCAGGGTCTGAAACAATGGCAGGAGCACAGCCTTTGAGAGAAGCATCTAAAGGCACAACTGCTCAAGGAGCCTCACATGGAGGAAAGCACAAGTGGGCATGGAACATGAGGCACCAGACTCCAACTGTGTCTGCCAGAGATGCTGAATAATGCCCAAGGTGTACTGCTTTCACTCCTTATCATAACAGGCAGCAGCAGTGAGAGAGTCAAAAGTCTCCACTGGATAACAGTTTTAGTGAGCCAAGGAAGAGATGAATCAATTAACTAGTGAAATGCTGATGCCTTCATAGAGATATTGACATCCCTTATGACTTGGGCTTTCAGAGTAAACCCCCTTAACCAGAAACTTGTCCAAGCACAATGGATGGACTTATTCATGTCAGCTCCCATGACTTTTCACTTCCATAGGCTTTGGCAAACCAATATAAATGGGGGTGGACTAGGGAAAGACAGCATGATATGTTAGGCTATCCATTTGGATAGGCAAGTGGTCACTGAGGGGTTACAGAAGGCAGCAGGAAATGAGGTTAAAATTGAGCTTTGAATGACTTGACTTTTTCCTATCTTTTACATAATTTCAGATGTTAAAAGCCTCAAATTCTTCCATTGAAATTAGCAATCTTTTGGTTGGAAATATATGCACACATACCAGCTGGGACATTTGAAGAGAGTGATGAAATCAAATTAGCTGACATGGTGTTCAGCATGATTTTTCCTGTTCTGCACTGACTGCGAAGTTGTGGTCAGCATCTCATCATCTATCTTGTGTCTTTGCAACCAGTTTCAGTGCTGCCATCTCTCACGATTTTATCGCAAAATTCAAACCTATCTTAAAGTCACAGCTCTTAAAATGGCATGATTTCATCAGGCCTTCAGCTTTGCTTTGGCTTGTTCTTGTTATAATTTTATTTTTTCCTTTTAAAGTCAACTTCCAGCTCAAACGGTAAGAAAATAATGAAAACATAAACCCTCAATATTTCAACACTAGGACTGAATATCCACAAGGTATTACTTACAATCTTGATTTCTGAGCCAGTTCATTGAGTGAGAGGGAAGGCTGACCTGATTTTTGAGCCCTTGGAATTGGCAATACAGTATACAGTGAACACTGCACCACAGATCAGTTTGCATGCAATGTTCCTTCCATCACCTCACATGCTTTGGAGCTCTCTCAAGCACAAATGCAGGGGAGCTCCTCATGTTATACTCAAGCTATCCAAGCCCAGGGGCAAAACAACCTCCAGACCCTGCTCTGCCACGCTGCAGGGTATTTCTGTGCATGCCTCTTCTCCACAGCATCTAGGGGGAGCAGAGATGGAGAGAAATATCCTCCCTCTTTTTCCTAGAAATTCTGTGCAGCCGTTATAGAGGCTACTTTTGGGGGAAAAAAAAATCAATGCAAAATCTTGCAATCAAATCAATGCAATTCAAAAATCTTATTTTTGAAGGCAAGACAAACTCAGCCTTAAACATTGGAAACAGATTGATATGGACAGCAAAGAAAGATTCGAGTGTCCTCTTACACAAAACACCACACTTTCTGCACAACTCCATTACACCCAGGAAAAGTCTCTCCCCCTTTGCAGCATCAACAGACTCATCAGGAGATACTAATACTGCTGCACTGAGCTCCCATGCACCTTCTGCATATGCACAGGCGTGTGATTACAGACACATGTAGAGAGTGAGGTTAAATAACAAAGTGATTTACACCGATGGAGTTAACAGGTATTATGTCTGTATGTTGTATGACCACCTACATCAGCAGCACAGCACTCAAAGACAAAAGTGAAATAAATACAGCTTTCAATGCATATTGAAGTGCAACCTGCACTTATGTTCACTTCTAAAGATAAGTGAGTAGTAGTACTACTCACCACCACACACACCTTCAGCATAATTTAGAAACATCATTTCTCATCTGCTCCACCTGGCAAAGTACAAAAATTGGTCCTCATCCAAACATAATTGTAGGAATGTAGCCTCTCAACACTGCATCTTGCAGAAGTGACCTAGACACAAATTCTGACACTGAATCTGACAAAGCAGCTGGAAGGCAGAGGAGCTGGAAAAGGCAATCTGTAGGAGGAAGCCCAGCTATCTAATCCTTTTACCACTGCCTTCATCATTAATATAAACAGCACCTCTCTCAATGCACTGAGATTCATTTAATAAAGCTCTTACAGTACTTGGAGTCCCATACCACCTCAGGACTGCCCACCCCACCCTAAAAAATCTTGATCTGGGGACATCATCTTCATTTTGTAAAATTAGTTTCCCTGGACAGCCTGACGGTTGGCTGTGAGCTGATGAATCCTACAATGGGTAAAGAAATGAGAGGGAAGGAAGAAAAGGCAGAACAGACCTGATAAAATACCCGCTCTGTTTTACACTCCGTGAAAATGGTCTGTTTCCCGTGCAGAAATTGTAGTTATTTGGGAAAGCAGGAGCAGGAAAAAATAATTCAAACAAAAATTACACATATTGCTACAGTCTGTGCAGAAATATTACCAGAAGAGCAACGCAGCAATGCTGCATTTGTTCTGGTGTGTCATTTGCACACACTGAAAGCGTCCTGAGGCTAATGCTGGACAGCATTTTGAACGTCCCCTCAAAGGAGGTTAGGACTCTTGAAGGAAGATGAGGCTTTAAAAATGCAAATCCACATCATTACAATTAGCCATTCATATGCAAGGACACTGTAAAGACGAAATGGGAAATGGTGGCAAAGCGGGACTAAGTATTTGTTTGCTGGCATCTCCTGTCAGTCGGTAAAGCTGACACAATTTTTCCTTCATCAAGGAAAAAACCGTCCTTTTTTCCATCTGTCTCTTTTTAATCGAGGCAATAAAAAGTGGTTTTATATATATACATATTTTTGTTCTAAAATGACACCATTGTATTTTTAAACGAGATAAGTGTTTGTGCCAGGCTGAGGACAGCATCTCCCACTGCTCCAACCACATCAAAGGCAGGACAAGGGAGCTAGAGACAGGCGCTGCAGCCGTAAGTGTGAGTTTCCTGGATTTGGGGTGTTTAAATCTGACCGTCATTGGTTTTTTTATCTCTGGTTTTTACAAATGTGTTCTTAGAAAAGAAAAATAAAACAAACATAGAACAAAACAAAACAAAAACCAACCAAACAAAAAAACAACCAACCAAACAAAAAGCCCCCAAAACAAACAAAAAAAACCCCACCCAACCAAATAGCAAAAGAGAGGGGGACGGGGGAAGGGAGAGCCAGATCTTTTTTATAGGCAAGGGGCAAGAAATAACCTGAAAGGGCGATAATAAAACTGTCTAGCGGGTTGTACAAAACACAAAATCAGCTGCTTACTACAGGTATATAGATTGCCCGTACTGTCTTAAAAGACTTAAAAACTCCGTGTAGGCACGACACTGTAGGAGAATGCTGAGACCTTTTAAATGTAACCTGGCTTGCCTCTAACAATTAATCACAAACAAAAAATCAACACCCGATGTCATGACAACTTTCCTACAGCCTGTTACCCACTGCTCCCTCAGCAGCACGATACGGGCTGGAAAAAGCAACCCGAAAACGAGTGGAAGGAACAGATTCTGGCAAATCTGAGGAAAAAATAATAGTAATTTTTAAAAGGGACAGGCAAATCTGTCCCTTCTACTCGTTTGTGGTGGTGGCACCTAGCCATGAGATGCACGGCACAGTGCCCCAGGGCACGGGCATGGACATGCAGCCGGACCCTCGCTGAGCGCTGCTCGCCCCGGTCCTACCTGGCGAGACGGAGGGCGAGGGAGGTCTCCAGAAATCCTCGAACTCGGACACCCTGTCACAGACACTGCCCTCGCAGCTGGGCGCTGACTCGGAGGTGCCATCGGCAGCCTCCGTAAGATGGGATTCCGGGGAAAAGCGCCCCTGGGAAGGCTCTGGATCCGGCAAGACAGTGCGGCACAGGTCCGTGTCCTCGGGGATCTTGCTGTCTGCAGGGCAAAGGAAAAGAGGGAACTCCTCAGTGCGGGTCCGTGGTGGGAGCCAGCAACGGCCCGCAGCTCCCGCCAGGGTTTGATGCCCGACTCTCTCCAAGCCCGCATCAGCCACGGCGGCGTCCCGCAGGGGCTGCAGACCGACCACCCAGTGCCGCGAGCATCGGAGTAATGTCGGGCAGGTGGGCAGTCTCCGAGTGAGGCTGCGACAGAGAAACTCGTACCTGCACAGATCTGGGCTAGCACCGTCTCCAGCCGCAGGCTGTAGTCCTCGTCGGCGGAGCGAGGCTGGTGGTAGCTGTGCGCTTTCTTGCTCTTCACCAGGAAGGACCTCGGCATTGTGGGGTGCTGCCACGGCCGGCACGGCCGCACTCCCTCTCCAAGCGCCGGGCACGGCGGCGGCGGCGAGCGTCACCCCTGAATCTCCTGCGGGGCGGCGGCTGGGAGGCAACCTGCGGAAAGGCACCGCGCCCGCCGGTGAGGGCTGGGGGCGCCGGCCAGGAGGGGCCGCTCGCCAGGGGTGGCGCGCCAGGTGGCGGCGCGCAGGTGGCTCCAGCCACCGCCCCCAGCCCCGCTCGCCTCGCCCCCTCTTCCAGGAGTGCAGATAACAGCTTCCAACCGCCCCCAGCTAACGCCTTTTACCCCCCTTCCTCCCACCGTGGCCTTGGGGCCGCTCCGGCCACGCTCCGACGGCCGCTGCCAGATTGCGGGAAACAGGCAGTAACAGCAGCTGGGCACCGTTCTTCGGACGAGCGGGGGCTGAGGGAGCTGGGAAGCGCGGTCGGGTGTTCTCCCGTCCCTCCAAGTGGGCGCACCGCGCCTCCGTGTTTGCTCTTGCGCCGGCAGCCACGGCAGAAGCGGCGCCAACAAATCTACCCTCCGAAACAGCTTATCACGTCCCACCACCCTGGATAGGCTGGCCGGCGCGGGGTTGTTACTGGGGTTGGGAGGGAGTCGTTACAAACCCGACAGCCTAAACCTGGCGCCTCAGAGGCTGTTGCTGTCGGAGGGGCTGATTCACCCATCCCGCGCGAACCACACGAAAATGAACAAAACAGAATCTCCTGCAGCCCGCAGCTGTCGGCGCCGCGCCACTTTACAGCTGCGGGCACCGAAAGCCGAGCCGAGGCGAGGAAAGGAGACGAGGTGGGAAACCTCCTGCGGAGTCGGGGGGGACCGGGTTAAACAAAACTACCCCTAGCCGACTCTTCGGGGGAAGGCCGGAGAGGTTCATTCGAACCCATTCAGCACCGGGTCGCCTCTGCCGTTACACTTGACTTTGCAAATAGCGAGTTTAATTCACGTTCTTTTGGGGGTTTGGGGAATTCGGACATTTGCAAACGGGGAAGAAAGGGAAGAGACCCCTCCAGCCAGCTGGGGCCCAGGAACTCCCCGCAGGTGGCGGCACTGGCTGCGCCACAAAGCTCCGGCCCGTTCGTGCCCGGCAGGGGTAGGGCTGCTGAGCGCTGCTGGGGAGGCACCGCCCCCCGGCACGGAGCCGGGTGGGAGCGTTGCTGCCCAGACCCACCTGTGCCTGCGTTCATCCTTGAGCAGGGGCTAGCAGTCAGCGGGCCCGCACGGAGGGGGCAGAGAAATCAAAGCGGCCCGATAACGCGTTAGCCACCCGCGCCCCGACAGCAAGGGCCGCAGCAGCCATTGGGGGCTCCGGGCGGCGGCGCCTCTTCTGCCGCGTGTTTCCCTCCAAAAGTCGCCCCACGGAGGCGCCGCCGGCTTCCCAAGGCCGGCGCTGGCCAGGCAGGTGCCGGGCCCGTGGGAAGGCGAGTCCCGNGGAGGGAGCGGCGCGGGGTCCCGGCCGCCCCGGGCCGCCCGCCGGCAGCTGCCCACGCGAGGCGAGAGGAGCAAGAACGCTTACCCATCTGGAGGGCCGAAGGAAGCTGGGCTGCGGACAGGGTATGCGCGGCAGCCTGCTAGTTTGTGTGACTTTAAATTTAGCCTCCCTTTAAGGAGCAATGGTG